>PYXC01001082.1:1925000-1965000 GCA_015244755.2 Tenualosa ilisha
AGAGGAAAAGAGAGGGAAGGAAATGAGAGGAGAAGAAAAGAGAGGAGAGAAGAGAAGTAGCCGTTTGTTCAGTGTGGGTGGTCTAGACACGGATGTTCTAGAGTTAACATGCTCACGGTTGAGGCGCTCCAGGGGCTGACAGCACTCTGTTTAACGTACCGTGCTTCATCCCCACAGCACAGCAGAACCATGAGGGAGGGTTAGGCTTAATCATGTTCCATCCCCATCACTCCTTCATTTCACTCTCTATCACACTCTCACTGTCCCCGTTCTCTCTTCTCTCTCTCTCTCTGTTCATGTCTTGCAAGTTGCTTCTTTTTAATCTCTCACTCTATTTATCCTCCTATCAGTCTCTCTCTCTCAAATCCAAATCCAAAGTCAAAGTGCTTTATTAACATGACAGGCAGACCCTTGTATTGCCAAAGCAGTCAATACATATAGCACAATAAACACACACACACACACACACACACACACACACACACACACTGTACACTGATCATCACATCAATAAGTACTCTCTCTCTCTGTCTGTCACTTTCTCTCACACTCCCCATATTTATCTCTGCTGTTCTCTCTCTGTCCTTCTCTACATCTCTGTGTTGTCCCCCCTGCTTTTTTTCCCTCCGTTCTCCATCTGCTGCTTTCAACACTTTTTGAAAAGTCTAAATCTATTTTCCTGTCTCACTCCTCACTCAGGTCCCAGCCCAGCTCTCAGTTATTTTTTGTTGTTCTTTGTTTGTTTGTTTGTTTCAAACTTCAAGTATTTGTTATGCATCTCATGCCCTCTTCATCAGTAGGTGCTTGAGGAAGGAAAGGAGGGAAAAAAGACAGCGCAGTCAGTGACAGTCTGTTAACACAAACAAGGTGAACTTAAACTATTAATCAATGTCGCTTTTGAAAAGACTCCGAAAATCCAAAAAGGATTTGATCTTTCGTGAATCAACGACCGTAACGTTACACGAAGTGACTGAAGTTCCTCTTAACCTACAAAAGCTGAGAAATGATTTAGGATTCGTGACAAATTTTTCAAGTTATAGTTTGTTTGTTTTTTTTTTTAACATAGAGGAAAATATGGTGGTTGATGTGGAGGACTGATGTTAAATATTAATAAGCTTCCCAAGAAAAAGTCATCACAATTTTTTTTGCTTTATCATACAGAGATGGCAAGAGATTTGTTGAAATGTGTCAAATTAACACTGATTGATGATGCTACACCTTGCTCTCTCTCTCTCTCTCTAGGTCTTGCAGTGCAGTAGAGGCTGTGTTGTGAATCAGTAACACACAAACTAGGGGACAAAGCCTCACATTAGTTTTCTTAATCACTGTCACACACACACACACACACACACACACACACACACACACACACACAAACACAGACACTGGTATGGACATACCATGCAAACACATTCTCTCTCTCTCACACACACACACACACACACACGCACAGGTCTGTCTGATCAATAGTCTGTCACTCTCTCCCCTTTTGTCCTGAGGAGGAGATTGATTGTTAGGACTCATTGGACACTCGTAACACCTCCCTCAGTCTTCATTATCGAGCCCATTAGTCTCGCACCAACACTGTCAGCAAAGGGTGACACACACACGCACACACACACATACACACACTACACACACACGTGCATGCATGCACACACACACACACACACACACAAACACACACACACACACAGACATACATGCATACAAACCCTAACACATACAGACACAATAACATGCACAGAAGCACACACACACACAGAAACTTACACCAACTACAATTGCAAAAATAGAGAAATAGAGACAGGACAAGCAAAACAGGAACATAATACACGCACACACACACACACACACACACAATCACACACATTACAAATAAACACTCACACAAATACAACTGACATATAACTGTGCCCTTTGAAAAACCTTAAAGGCAAAACTCTCTGTAAAAAGTAAAGTTGTGAGAGCTTGGAGCCTGTGTGCGTGTGTGTGTGTGTGTGTGTGTGTGTGCTTGAGAGACAGAGAGAGAGAGAGGAATATTGAGGAATGGAACGGAGAAAGGCAGTAAAGAACAGATGATAAGAGGGGAGAGGTAAAGAGACAGGGACAGAGAAAGAAGTGAGAGAAGATGAGAGGAAACAAGGGAGAAAGAAGAAGAGGGATGGAAAGAGAGATGGCAGGAGAGAGAAATAGAAAGAGAGAGAGATCCTTTTAAATGGACTTAGCAGCTGTGTCACTGCTCTGGCTCTGACTGGCTGTGTGAAGTTTGGCTGGGTTGGGAGATGGAGGGAAAGAAAGAGGGAGAGAGAGAAAGAGAGGGAGGGGGCATTCCTGACCAGTGGGGGGGAAATAATCACACCCCAACCTCCTCATGAATTATTAAGACCCCCGCTCAACGCCCCCCCCAACCCCGCCCCCCCTCACTTCACCCACTCGCTTTTTTCACACACGCATGCATACAGTCACACGCAGACACATCTATCTCCCTCTCTCAGTTTCTCTCTCTCTCTTTCATACACACACACACACACACACACACGCACACATCACTTTCACTCTAAGGATCCCTCTTGCTCGCTTTCTCACACACACACACACAGCCTCTTACACACTGTCTTTCCTCTTTCTCTCTATCTTCCTCTCTCTCTCTCTCTGTGTGTCCCTCACTTCTCGGCTAGAGCACCAGTGGTTCCCTCTCTCTTCCACACACTCACACACTCCCCAGTGCAGACACACACGGAGGGGGAGAGAAGAGAGTGGTCGTCTGGTGTTGCTCCGCACGCGTCTCCATCCGTGGTTCTGTGTTGCTTTGCTCTCTCTTTCTCCCATCTCAGCTCTCTCTCTCTCTCTCTCTCTCACACACACACACACACACTCACTCACAGACAGAGAAAGAGTGACAGCTGGGGGAAGAGGCTTGTTGATTCTGCACGCCAGACTCCTCCACCCCCCCACCCCCCCCCCCCCACCCCCCTCCTCCATCCTATCTTCCCCCTCCCTCGCAATAACGCTCCGGCGCAACAACGACAAGGACCTCGGGCAGCAGAGTGTCGAGAGCGTGTCAAAGTGAGGAGTCGTCGAACACTTTCTCTCTCTCTCTCTCACACTCACACTCTTTCTTTCCCCTTACTGTGCTCTCTCTCTCTCTCTCTCTGTCTTTGTTTCTCTCACAGGCTCTTACTGCTACTTCTTTGCTTGGTTGGGACTGGGGCTCGGCGGCACTCGGAGAGACTAAGTCCCCTACCTGGAGGACTGGGCTTTAGTGGGGAGGAGCAGCTGCCGAGAGACTCTCATCTCTCTCCCCTCTCCATCTCTCTCTCTCTCTCTCTCTCTCTCTGCGCTGGAAGTTGCCTGCGACCGGGAAGCTCGCGAGGGAGCCAGTGCACCTGCGCCTCCTGTCTCTCTCTTTCTCCCTCTATCTCTTTTACACACACACACACACACACACACACACACACACACACACACACACACACACACACACACTCCCTCTCTCTGGAGCAAACACCACGGAAGACCAGAGCACGGGAGGGAAAAAAAAGGAGGAGGAGGAGAAGGAGGGGAGAACAGATACAACAGAGGCAGCCGAAAGAAGACGAGGAAGGGGTAAGTAGAGAGAGTTGAAGGAGACTAGGATAGCCATCCCCCTCTCTCCACCCCCCACCTCCCTCCCCCCCCCCCCCAAAAAAAAAGAAAAGAAAAGTAGTGACAAGGAAAGTGTAATAAAAGAAAGAAAAAGAAGACATTCAAGCAGGGGAATACAGAGCATTTGGGGGGGAAATCACTGAGGTTGGAGGGAGGATCCATGAAAAAACGAGGGAAAGTCAGGTAGAGGGAGAAGAGCAGTGGAGATCAGACAAAGTGTACTGTAGATGGCAAAGTTATAGTATCACAGCAAAGTACCAGCGAGGGTCACTGCAGGACCAGAGCAGAATTCAGAGCCAAACACAGATAAGGCATCAAGGTGCAAGATTACAGGCAGCCAAATCAAACAGAAAGACAGAGAGAGAGAGAGGGAGAGAGAGAGAGAGGCGATTTAGACTGTCAGCTCAGTGAAGGGCAGAGTGGAAGATTAGACTCCGTGCTGAGCTAGGAAGGACAAGCCGGCCACCACGGAGCGTCCAGCGGGAGAGAGCGTGCTGCCAGGGGTGTCTGCCAACCTCCCCGCAGATGCCACCCTGGCTGCCCAGATGCCCATAGAATTTGTCTGCAAGATCAAGTTTGCCGAGGGGGACATCATGGCCCAGAGAGCTGTACCCATGAGCGTGCCAGGCGGCAGCGGCATGCCCATGCCCGTGCCCGCTGAGGAGACCTGCACCCGCTCGGCTGGCGTGGCGAGCCTCCCGACGTTCGCCAGCGCGTCCTCGCTCCACGGCATCGACCATGTGTTCGTGTCTGGCCGCCTGGGCGTGCGTCAGGCAGTGTGGGCACTGGCCTTCGTGGCGTCGCTGGCCCTATTCCTGTACCAGGCGGCCAAGAGCGCCGTGGCGTACCTGGAGCACCCGCACGTGGCGGCCATGGGCGAGGAGGCCGGCGGGCGCGACATGTTCTTCCCCGCTGTCACGCTTTGCAACGTCAACCGCTTCCGCTTCTCAGCGCTCACCGATGCCGACATCTACCACCTGGCCAACCTCACGGGCCTGCCGCCCAAGAACCGCGCCGGACATCGGCCCGGAGACCTGGAGTACCCAGCACCAGACATGCTGGACATCTTTAACCGGACTGGACATCAGCTGGAGCACATGCTCAAGAGCTGCAACTTCAGTGGACAGAACTGCTCTGCCAAAGACTTCACTGTGGTGAGTCACCCAAAAGAGAGAGAGAGAGAGAGAGAGAAAGAGAGAGAGAAAGAGACTGGGGGCAGTGCGTGTGTGTGTATGATTGTGTGTGACTAAAGGTGCGGTTCTGAGTTTTTAATTTGTGCTGCAAGAATATGTCAGCGTCACCTTTTTTTATATATGTGCATGTGTGTGTGTGTGTGTGTGGTTGTGTCTGAGCGTGAGCCTGGTATGCTGGTAATTTGTGGCATTTACCAATTCTCTCTGATTGGTGAGCTTTTGTCTGCGATGAGTTGTTGCCCTTGGCTGAAGTCCTGGTGGTAATGTTTTTTTTTTGTTGTTTTTTTTTGCACAGTCTCCCACTTTCGTTCTTTTAAGGGCACAACTGTAGCCGTTGCCAAGGTGATCCTCATAGTAATGGTCACAATGTGATGTCAGTAGAGGTGCTTCAGGCATTTCAGAGTCCATTTCCTCTTGCTGGGGAACACATGAATCGATGCCGAGTCACTTGTTGACTCTCTTCAGTTCAAGATTCAGAATTAGACATAGGGGAGGGTTTTCATTACTCTTCATGAAAGGGTTGACGTCAAACCGTCTTTTTTTTTGGTAATCTTGGTTGCTGTCAGCCAAGGCCCGGGGGGGAATTGTAAGTGCTCATTTTTAGGACGCATCACCCAAAGCACATAACAGGAGAGAAAACAAACACAAGTCTTCCATTTCTCCATGTTGCTCTTTCCACACGGATGTTGTGGATCTACAATTGCCTTGAGGTACATCGGTGCTTTTGTTAAAATTGTTTCTTTGTCACAGCAGAGCTGCCAGCTCTAACGATCTTGGAGGTTAAGGTGACCCTTGCATTGCACAATCCCCCCGCTTCCTCTTGATATCTTCTTGATAGCCACATGGAGTGATCTAGCACACATCATTTCTGTTTAACAGTCTTCATGAGAGAGAGACGGCACTTTTTACAAAACAAAAGCCCTTCTGTTGTGCCCCACTTACTTTTTGCACCTCAGCTGTGTGTGTCACCTGTGCCATTGGACGTCCTTGCAATATCCCAAAAAACACTTTTATGAATTTCACCTGTATCAGCATGCTATGAAACTATATGTAATGAACAAAAAAGAAATAAGGAAGAATCATACTTTTTTACATTTATATTAAGTATTTTTACAGGTACCTAATACAAATGGTAATATATGATAGAAAATAAATATAATAATAATAATAATAATAATAATCCTAGTTTAGAACAGAAGATGTGAAATAATTATGTATTCTGACTGTGCAGACCCTCTGTCTCCTCTCCACCTCGTCCTCTTCCTCTCACCTCCCCTGCCCCCTACAAACCCTCCCCTCCACTGCCCCCACCCCCACCCCCACCCCTGCCTCAGCTGAACCCCTCTGGTCTGCTCTGAAATTTATTTTGGCTGCAGAACAGATGAAAAATTCAGGAGATGGACATGAGACATGGTAACTGCATTAGAGATATGCGTCACAATCTCTCCAACTATCCACCCCCCCCCCCCACCCCCACTCCACCCCCAAACTCTAACCCAACCCAAACCCCCTCTCTACTTATTTCTGACTCCCAAAAAAGTTCTTGGAGGTGAACAGGAGGTCTAATCGCAACTCTTCCCTAATTCTTCCTCTCAGAGAGTCTGATCCACGCCTATCTCCACTACTCTCCCCATGTCTTTCCACCTAATATTTCCCCTTCATTGCAAGAAGCTTTATTTGTTGCACAGAATTAATTGGATGTGTGTGAAGCAAATATATACATATTAGCACCCGAAGGCTAACACCATTTGCCAGGGTGCTGGAATGAATTTATAATAACATCATCAGACATGAGGTTCTTTGCTAGCTCTGAGCTGTAAAAGTGGTCACCATTTTTTCATAAATTATTCAATAATTAAAAAATTAAAATGACCTCTAAAATATAACTGTGGGGGTGGATGACCCTATAAAATTATGAATTAAAACATAAAAAAACATTTTTTTCTGCTTGGTATTACTCATTTGGGTATTAAGCTATTTTTCTCACTTCACTTCTGTTCATAATCCATAGCCCTCTCTCTCTCTTTCTCTCTCTCTCTTTTTGCTGATTAAAAGTGATCTCTAAATAAAGCCCTCCTTCACCCTCCTCCTCCTCTCTCCTTCTCTTTCTGCCCCCTTTTTGATGATGTTAAGCATTCTCTTTCTCTCTCTGCATCCCTCTATCTCCCTTTGGATGTTAAGTATTCTCTCTCTCCCTCTCTTTCTCTCTATCCTTCCTGTCTCCCTTTAGATGTTGAGCATTCTCTGTCTTTCTCTCTCTCTCTGTCCCTCCCTCCCTCTGTCTCCCTTTGGATGTTAAGTATTCTCTCTCTCTCTCTTTCTCTCTCTATCTCTCTCTCTGTTGATGTGAGGCATTCTGACATGGTGGTGGTGATTTTGCTCCAAATCCATTAATGAGCGGGGCTGTTTGACTTCCTGGAATCAGGACCCTACAGTATGCCTCAGCTTGACTCAAGAGCCTACCCCAAAGACCATACAAACCTCCTGTGGCGTTTGTCTACCTGTCTTCACCACATATATATTTGTGTGTGTGTGTGTGTGTGTGTGTGTGAAAGACAGAGAGATGTGGAACAAGCTGCAGGGTAACGTGGTGCACTCATGTAAATCATGCAGTTTGCCCTGTAGGTGAGCATGTGTGTGTGTGTGTGTGTGTGTGTTTGTGCGTGTTTACGCGTGCACACTGCTATCTGTATCTGTATGTTCTTGTCCTTAAATGTCCTTAAATTGGCTTGTGTGTGTGTGTGTGTGTGTGTATGTGTGTGTGTGTGTGAGAAAGAGAGAGAGCTTCAGCAACAGATATTGTTACCATATTTTTCATGCCGATTGCATCTGTGATGAATGTTGGAGTATATGAATGTATTTCTCTCACTACACACACCTGAGAACACTGCACACCCATTCGCTGTATTTCTGGTATGATGTATGTATGTGTGTGTGTGTGTGCATGTGTGTGTGTGTGTGTGTCCTTGTTATTTCGTCTGGCATTACTAGTCTCTGAGGGGATACTCAGCCCTCCTCTGTATCTCCCTCCAGCATCTGTCATGGTGATGGGGTTTCATCCTGTTCTCTCTGGATTAAAACTTTCTGGGATTAGCTCCTCTGAGCATCACTCGTTGCTGGGTCTGATGTTTCACCGGCGCCCAAATTCACAGTCCCTCTGCCTCCCATCGTCTTATCGGGGATAGATTGGCTCTGTCTCCTCTTGCATCAGTCCTCAATTTCCTGAGCGAGAGGGATTTATTTGTGCATGATCAGAATTGCCTATTCACTGTCTGCCACACAGGCCAAGGACATGCATCACCATTGTCCACCTGAGCTGTGAGTTATGCTACCGCAAGAAGGTGGAGAGAGTGAAAGAGAACCAACATTCTCAGTCATGTAGAGCACTCTGTTTAGAATGGCTTATTGTTCACTGGATGCGGAGGAGGGAGTGTATGGCCATATCAGCATTGAACGTGTGTGTGTGTGTGTGTGTGTGTTGCAGCATTTTTTTTACATGCATATGCATATGGAAGTGTATGTTTAGTGTTTACTGTTTACTGGAGGGTTCTGTTAGAGGTCGCTAAAGGTTAAAGACCCAGGATGTAGAGGCAACCGAAGGGTTGCCGGTTCGAGCCCCGGTTCCTCCTGACCCTAGACACAAAACCTCAAACTACTCACTGTGAGCAGTTTGGCACCTTGAATGGCAGCCTCCGCTACCGGTGTGGGAATACAAGTGTAAATGGGTGAATGTGAGACAAACTGTAAAGCTCTTTGAGTGCTTGAAGGAGTGGAAAAGTGCTATATAAACACAGTCCATTTATCATTTATACCAAACAAGACCAAACATACCACGCCAGAGAAGTAGCTCCCCTCACTCTGTTAGAAGAATGTTTTTTAATGGTGTGTGCTTAGAGAATAGAGAGTTAGTTAGAGAACAGAGAACTATTATGTTTTGGCAATGTGAAGTCTTGCCAATAAAACTCACTCAAATTAAACTGAGTTTGCAGATTATGTGGAGATATTCGCTGAGTGTTAGAAATCGCTTAGCGTTGCTTACCCTGCCTTTAAAACAAGTCATCTTGCTGGTGTGCCTGTGTGTGTACGTACTGCATGTGTCTGAGTGTGACAGGGAGCACATGAATATACGTGCAGACTGGGAGACTCACGGCAGTGTTGCAGATGATCGCATGTGTAATCATGCCTATTTGTGTCTAAGTGTGTATGTGTGTGTGTGTGTGTGTGTGTGTGAGAAAGAGAGAGAGAGCATGTGTGGGTTAGAGTGGTAGAGTGTGTGAGTGCATATGTAAGTGTACTTGTGGGTACATGTGTGCTAGCATGTCCTTGTGTGTGTCTGTGCGTTTCTCTGTGTGTTTATGTGTGCTTTTGTGTGTGTGTGTTTAGCCGTGTGTGAGTGTACAGTACGTGATGCACGCTTGGCTAGGCATTGAAGTGCATCTCTCTCTCTCTCCCCCCTCTCTCTCTGCATTGACTAGGAGCAGGAGCTCATCTCCAATAAAAGTTTAATGGAGAGCTTTGTTCGTGCAGGGGCTCATCTCTCTCCATTAGTATCCAACGCTGCCCCAGGACATGTGCCACGGAGCCGGCGAACGCGTGCTGCACAAAACGCAAACTCACTCATTTACACTCCCAAATTTAATTTCATTAAGAGGACAAATCCTATCCACAGTCCCCTGACGACTCTCTCTCTCTCTCTCTCTCTCTCTCTCTCTCTTCTCGCTATCTCTCTGTGTCACTTCTGAAACACTTCCTTTAGCGCCCATGGGCATACTTAAAAGCCCCGCATTACATAAAGTCCTTATCTCTGAATTTTATAAACCCCCGTCTTTATTACATTTGATGTCTGCAATAGGTTTGCGCATTGAAGGAGGAGAGCTTTTGCTGGGGAAAAAGCGCTGTCTGTGTACTGGGGTGTCAGAAGTGCCTGCCAGGCGCTTCCTGCTTTGAGGGAGGAGGATGAGGAGGCACAGGCAGAGAGAAACCTGTATGTGTGTCTGAGAGAGAGAGAGAGAGAGAGAGAGAGAGAGATGAACAAAAGAGAGGGAGAAAGGGCTCAGGAGGCTCTGATGTTGTCAAGTCATGAGTAAGCGCCATCCAACACAAAGTCCACACCTACTTTGATTTGCAAATCTGTTCGCGTCCAAACAAATCAAACTTTGATGGTAATTTTGGATGCATTTATCTGAGGTTGATATTTGGACGGATGTATTTTTGATGTAAGGGGAAAGGATGAGCGAGACAATTTCCTGTAGAATTTTTCATTCAGTTCCTGAAGGCTGAACTAAGGCAACCTTCCTGGATAGCTTTCAGCATCTCCTAATGGTAAAAAATTGGCATTGTCTAAGCTCTTTACACAAGAGAACGCAGAAAAGACACTAAGCAAGTTCAGATTAGGTCAGAGAACATTTCGCAGTATTCAGTCCAAGACAGACCACTAGGAAAACATCTTAGGAACCTAATTAACCTTAGAGCCTACATAAATAATGATCACTGTGAGTGCCCTCAAAAGTGAGGGGACCGAGGACCCAAACCTGTCTGGATAGAACATCATGACTGGTTCTCATCCAGGCTAGATCTAGGCCAAATGAGGCCAGTCTGTTACTCTCTGTCCTTTTCAAGTTAAGAATGTGGCAAACTCAGGGCTTAAACACTAGAATCTCTCTTGGAAGCTGCTATTAGCAGTGGGCATGTGACTGCATGGGCAAATGTGAAGAAAACCCTGTGGTGTAAATGCATGATAAATACTTTTTGAATTGAATCTGTCTCTCGTCTGTGTCAGCAGGAGAGAGTAGTAACGATTTCCCACGTGTTTGATTGGGTGCCAATACAGGAGCGCATACATTAGGAAGGGCCCATGTTAAACATTAATCAAAGATAGCCTTCCCAGTACAGCAGAGTGATGGATGGCCCTGTCTCGCCAGTTGAAAGTAATCACTCTCAAATGATCACACACACACACACACACACACACACACACACACACACACAGTAATCTGACTAAATGACATAGACATCAAACATGCACATGTACATGCATGTACTGACTCACAAATGCATGAAAAAGAACTTTGAATCACTGTAGATGAAACACACACACACACACACACACACACACAGCAACTGCCTTCATCTTGGTCACCTCTCTGTGTTGTCCTACACAGATGGCCATGGGCACTCTCATTGCTCTCCAGACGCCCCTAGCAACAACTCACCTCTCCCCCAGCGAGCACAACATCCTGGGGCAAAATCCAGCTTTGGCCGCCCTCTTCACTGAAGCCATCACACTCCTCCAATGGACCCACGGTCCTGACACACATACACACGCACACACACAGACACACACATGCATGCACGCACACACACAAACACACATACACACACACACACGTTCAACCAAGTTTATACTCTACCATCGAGTTAAGCAGTTCCTTGCTGAAAGAGGAGCTGTGTATGACCCACAAAAAAAAAAAAATAATTGCAGTAATGCAACTTGTCACAGAGACTTCATCACAGGGAACAGAAAACTGCTTTCTAACAGTGTGACAAACTGACTGACTGACTTTGGATGCTTGGGATGTCCTTGTCATGTAGGTTTATGTGTTAGCCTGGCAGAGTTCTCTCTCTCTCTTACAGACACACACACACACACACACACACAGACACACACAGAGCTTACATCTTCAGATGCTATTAAAATTAGCTGGGGGAACACGTTTTACTCTGTTGTCAGTTTCTACTGGTAATAGGTTATCAGAAGATATACTACATTAACAGCATATACAGTGCACAGAATCAGGATGAACACACTCACACACATAATGTCAACATGAACAGTATATCTTATCCAGAGCCAAATACAGGTCCACACACGCAAACACAAACACACACACACACCCATACACAGATAGACATACACACACACACACAGAAAAACATCCTCGAGACAGATCAGAGTCTTCGGATCCATCGCCCCCCCCACCCCCACCCCTTCCTTCACCCCCCCTGGGCCTTTTTCGCTCTCCCTCAGCGAATCATTTTTCTGCATCTCTGTCAGACAAAGAGAGTGAGAAAGAGAGTGAGAAAGAGAGAGAGAGAGAGAGCGAGAGAGAGAGAGTGAGTAAGAGAGAGAAAGGGTGAGGGAGAACCTGCACAAGAGAATATTGCACCGCACGATAATGGATCCGCTCTCATACCTTCCACCCACAGGTACCTCAGCTCGCTCCAAATCTCATTCCCAGGGCGAATGCGAGCGAGAACCGGAGGGAGCAACAGCATTGTCTGTGTCAGAGAACACATCACACAGCTCAATCATTTATTTCCTGGCTGTAAAGCCTGGAGCATTGTTACTGAATTTCATATAGGCTAGGTCTGAGTTCTGCACACTTATAAAAATAAACTCTTTACGCCACTCACACAGAATAATCTCAATAGCATACTATTATTATGATCCTCATGAGTGATGTTTATGTTTAATCACTTTCATTGACAAGGACTTTCATTGACTAGTATTTCCTTGCCCCTTTGCCCATTGTATATCATTGCCTTTTGTATTATGCACAGGTTACCAGTGCATAGCATCATGGGACCACTGAACCTGTCAAGGAGCAGTCTTTCTTCACTTCACTTAAAGTACAGTCTGTCTTTCTTTGCAGAACCTCTTCTAACCTCAACCTTTGTTGTTCATATGAACATCTGCCCTGTGGTCTGGTTGAGATGGTGCAGCCTATTGATAATGCACTCCCTCCTTCCTATCAGAGCGCTGAACTGGAGTTCAACTTGCTGTTGCTCATTCAATTAGAGACACCCACACACACACACGCACACTCTGGGTGTCATGGAGATAAAACTGGTCAGCCAATAACAGAGCTGTTTCCCCTCTCTGAGGCGCTCACTCAGCCAATCATGGCCATGAGCTACAACCACAAAGCTCTAGTTGTGACGGGTTAAATCCGCTACGAGACTCCCCGCTGCCAATCACTTTCTGGAAGGTCTCAGCAATTTCATCTGGCCCCTGGTCATGTCTCTAAGGTTTCCTTTCTGTTGACAAACTCTAAACATGCACACACACACATAAGCACACACACACACACACACACACACGCATGGATTGTGAAATATTTTCAAATGGCTTTCACACTGTCAAATATGAGAATACATGTCCAACACGTGAAACACATGCCAAATAGTGCACGCAATGTAGTCTACCCAACTGCACAGCTTCAGCTTCAGCATATCACCATATCTGTCTAGCCAGGCTAGTGCCACCCAGCACTTGCACTCACTATTGCATTTTGCTACCATACCACATCAGAGAACTCTCCTAAGGCTGCCTCAAATCATTTTTTTGCAGACCAATCATCGAACGGAGGAGGGGCGATGCCACGACCAAGAGGTAGCAGATGGTTGAAGGCATGCCCAGTAGTTTCAAAGTTCATAGAAAGTACCTGCCCACTAGAAAGATCAAGCATGTGCATTTTGAGACATGCTGGGCTTTTTGCACGATTACACAAGTCGTAGCTTGATTGTGGAGTAATTTTCCTGTTTCAAGACTGTTCCCTTATCAATAGGTGCGATCTCTATCTTTCCTTCAGTTTCCTGAAGGAGTTTCACACAGCACAACATAAGCATAACATCATAATTTGGTGTAGTGACTGTAAACATTTCTAAGATCCCATATACATATTACTGTCTAATTGGATCAGATGTCCCACAAGCAGCTATCCTGGGGATGCGATTGCAGTCTTCTGTGTGTTTGCTTCACTGGCTATCATTTTGGGCTGGCTACATCAGTGATGCTTCACTTAAATCATACATATGTAATACCTGACAAGAACACTCATGATTCATTAAAACTGCTAATTATTTACATCCTTCAATGCAGTTAGCATGCGCTCTCATAATAGGGCCGACTGAGTTATGCATTCCTATGGTCTCTTGTAACATGCAATGACTAAATTCGCAGACAAACTACACACACAATGTCATCCTCCTGGGATTTCTATCTATCTATCCATCTATCCATCTATCCATCCATCCATCCATCCATCCATTACTTTAAGAGCTATAAATCCCACAGAGGGGTTATTGTGATCTTTACGTCTAGGCTGCCCGCATAGTGCTCGCAGAGTGAATGAATGAAGGTCAAAATGAAGGAAATAAGGCAGTTGAGGTTAAATAAAATTCACAGATCAAAGAAAAGACCAAAAGCACTTAACACAGGGCTGATGGTATTTAGGTGTCGTGTCGGATCTCAGGCTTACCGGCATGACTGCGAGTAAAATAGCATTTGCCCAGAGATTTAACAAACATTTCTCAGAATCCAACAGAGGTGAAGCGCTCACTTTGAACTGCACTAACGATAGGGCTACTAGCCAATCAGAAATAGGGTTGAGGCAGGCCTTGGGTCCTGGCAAAACAAATTGATTCAGATCCTGTAGCTCCATGTGCTGTTGAATGTTTCCCATACCGGCAACGCACATCGTAAGTCACAGGATGGACCGTAAGTTTACGAAGCCAGAGGAAGACACCTCTGCACAAAGATGTTGACAAAGGCATAACGAATAAATGGTTCTGGGCTTGGATAGAAGAGGTAGGTAGTGATGGAAAGCTGATTGGGAGATGGTTCTGGCAATCAGGGGCACTAAGGCACTTTTGCACAAGGATGCTTAAGTATGGAAATTGCGATAAAAACGTGCTGTCATGGCAAAAATCAGACCCCCATCACAAAGCAGCTGTCTGCGCCATTCAACACACCTCATGTGTGCTGGGCTCTCAAGTCTCACACAATTGACAGGTCTCAGGCTCTCACGGCACACATCTTTCCTAATGCAAACTTTTGAAGTTTGCCGATGTAGCCTATAATAACATGGAAGTATTTTCACATTTTGTATGTCTACACATTGTCTCACACACATAACCTCACACAGTTTAGACATAACAGCACTCCTCTGTGCCACTCCCCCTCCCAAATGTATGCAGGTTCAATTATCCATTTAGAGGACCCGTTTTCAGTTTCTAGTTTAAGAAAAATAATACAACTTATTATTTTTTTAAACTGAGATTCATTGGCCTTGGCTCATTTTCTGCAGGGAACATTAATCAGAAAATGTTTTTCTAATTTAATCACTTCTAAGTATTTTATCAAAAAAAAAAAAAGGTTTGAATTGTTGAATTAAAAGCTCCTTTTGCAATGGGTCCACCAGATCCTGCAGGTCTCCCTGTGTGTTAAAAAACAAACAAAGGCCCTAGTAGGGATACGGGCAAGTCAATTTATCAGAGAACATAGCGAATGCCTAAAAGATCATATAATGCGTCGAGCTTTCTTTCGTGAACTTCGCATCATAACCTTTCCGGTGATGCTAGTCACAATGATTTGCGAGAGAATCTACTTGTATTTACGTCACATTATATGCACTTACTCTCCCATCGCAGATATTATAGCCCAAAATAATGCATTTTTGCCTTTCATGTGAAATGAGGAGTAGGCACATTCCTCTTCAAATGGTTCGATGAGAACATTTACAGTTAATGAAGCTGTAATGAAGAAAATACAGTCCATCTATTTTGAAAAATCGCTTAAGCCATAGAATAGCCTTCCCAACATCATAATTTCTTTTCATATCTGGCATTTTTTTATCATGAGATAAATAAAGACATAGGCGCAAAGAAAAAACTTAAAACAAAGAAAATTATATTTTCTCATGACATTTTACATTTACATTATACATTTATCAGACGCTTTCATCCGAAGCGACTTACATTTTTTGTCAACTATCAATTGTTTAGGGTCAGTCTCCCATAGAGCAACTTAGGGTTAAGTGCTCTGGGGCACAACGGTGGCAGCTGGGATACAAACTCACAACTTTTTCAGGCTACTTATGAATGTACAGCCTAATGATAAATGGTAATTAAGAATGATGCTTCATCACGCCTATATCATTACAATTAAAAAATGGAACAGAGCATAAGATGGACCTGATTCAACACTTCTGAAATGCAAAAATCTTCAATCTTCCTTTGCAGTCTCTAAACCCTTGCACAGCCAGCCATCTGCCATGTGTTTCACTGCAATCCCAGTCCATTTGTCCATTACTTTCCACTAAATTCGTCTGAGGTCATTATTTTAGTAATCATTTTTTTTTTTTTTTTAAATTGCTTGCATTTCAGTATGATGCTGTGCCTTGTTTGCCTCGAAATCACATGCTCATGCATGCATGCTCACACCCACACCCACACACACACACACACACACACACACACACACACATACATGCTACAGGCAGGCTATATTATTGCGTAAATGGCCGAAATGATCAAGTAGTGTTTTAGAAGTATGTCGCATACATAAAACCCTGAGGCTAGGGCTTATTTCTTAACCTTTCATTCATGAGATGCATTAAGTGTTGGTTCAGCAGCTCTGCATGTTAACTATAACGTAGCAGTATTGGTAACACGACCATAATGTGATATGACAGAGTATCAGGCATGTATCAGGCCATAGGGAACACGGAAATAGTGCACGAGCACTGCAGGCAGGATGTCACTTCACAGTGGAGGTGTCAGTCAGCGACACCTCTCTAACATGACAGATGCTATCTTTAACTTTTCACACATCACAATGTTAGGAAACGCAAACAAACTTATTAAATTACGTAAATAATGCAAATATGCAAGGTATGAGTATTTTAAATTCTGCAACAGAAACGTTTTACACGTCGTTAATTAGACATATTTAGATGGAAGAAGCACACAGAGGAGAAGGCGTTAGCCTCTGTTCAAAACCTTATTTTGCCACTACATGTGCCTCCAAGCATGACATGGTGTGTACGAACACATGAAAAGGTATTCTGTTACCTATGGTACCCTGGAAGTGTCATGACAAAATTTCTGGACATCAAGTATACATGCACTCAGTTTACTAAATCTAAACTATATTGTGCTCTCAATTTCTTTCTCTTAGACAGGAGGATTGGTGTGAATAACCCTGTTGTTTGAGGTTACCAAGTGCTGGCTGTGGGAAAAAGAACCAGAAAATTTGATTTGAGTTTGTTACATTAACAGTCTCAAAGGAACTAAAAACACTACCATCAGACAGGGATGCTGGCTGCATAAAAACAGCTGATAACCCAGGTCATCCCGTGCAGTGCAGCCTGGGGCTTGAACCCACAACCTCACAGCAACCTTGGATCTGAAGTCGAGTGCCCTAGCTAGTTGACCGAAAAGCCCTCACTCAGTCAACTGACTAGGAGGCTATTGAGATACTGGGAGCAAAGTTTACTACCCTAGCTGCCATCTGTTACACTCATCTCTCTAAACCTCACTCCCATCCAGGTTCACAGCTCCATGAGTAGGAAGTGTATTCACAGACTAGAAATAAAAGAAACAGCAGAGAATATATGGGATAGCTTGTTGCTACTCATGTCTGTTGTCAACAGTAGGGTGACCAGATTTCAAGGGCCAGTCCCCAATTTTGGTTGTCTGCCCCCGGTAAAATGCAATGATACCCACTTTATCCCTGATTTTTGAAGCTAAAGCATTACTTATGTGAATGATATTAACTATAGAAATAAAACTGTCCCTAGTTCCCAAGGTAAATTCCCCCGATTTTCATCTCAGAGGTCTGGTCACCTCAGTCAACGGTGCTGTGCGTTTTGCTACTGGGGATTATTTTAGCGATGTGCTTTAAACTGGTTGAGACTGATTACCAAAGTTGTTCACTGTTGATATTACAACATGCTTTGACTAACTAACTCAAAATATTTGTTTGTGAGTGGAGCAGAATACCTCTCTGTTTGTGGACACCTTATTATCATCTGCTGAATTATTTTACGAGGTTGTGGTAGTGTGGCAGTGTAGCGGTTAAGGAACCTGGCTAGCGTGCTGAAAAGTTGTGGGTTGAATCCAAGTTGCCACCGTTGTGCCCCTGAGCAAGGCACTTAACCCAAAGTTGCTCTAGGGGAGACTGGCCTTGAACAATTGATAGTTGACAAAATATAATTCGCTTTGGATAAAAGCGTCTGCTAAATGCGTAAATGTTTATGATTGCGAAATTTTTTGATTCCTCGTAATTTTGTCATCTATTGACTCCATTCAACTGTGCCTATGACTGAATGACAATGTGCAGTCGTTGGCATTGCAAATTACAGTTGGAGGCTGTTTACTTGAAGAAGTGAATGTTGAGTAAATTCTGTGTAATGTGGCTATCCACAGCGTGAACTGACAAGGGCTTGGCTTGTGTTGCTGTGGTAGTGCATCTGCTCCACGAAGACTCAAGAGTGAGTCTTTCCTGAGTGCGTCTCATGTTTAGAAAGTGAATGTTCACCCCCCCCCCCCCCCTCCCGATAACCTTAAACCTGTCAAGGTTTTAGATGCACTCAGAATGAGACAGAGGCCAGAGATGTTGTCAGGGGGTTTTGTGCCACTGCAAAAAAAAAAAAGGCTGTGAAAAAGTGTGTGTGAGCTGTCAGTCTCTTCACAGACACACACACACACACACACACACACTCATACACAGGCATCCACACTCACACTTGCACATGTTTTTTTTTTTCTTACAGCGATCACAGAATGTTTTCAATCCTGTTTGAAAACATGTAAGAGTACACAAATCCTGCGTGTGTGTTTCTGTGTGTTGGTGTGCTTGTCTATCTGAGTATGCATCTAAATGTTTATGATAATTTGTGTGAGTGTGTTTGGATGTGCATGTATTTGCGTGTGAGTGTGTGTGTTTGGATGTGCATGCATTGGTGTGTGTGTATGTGTGTGTGTGTGTGTCTGCCTGTCTGTCTATGAGTGTGTTCGTGCATGCTTGTCTTTGTCATTTCCAAATGCAAATTTGCTGCTGGAACAGGGGACAGAAGTGCAAATGCCACATTTGAAAGTCTACTGTTTGCTTGGGTTCCTCTCTACATACAAATTAAAAATGCATTTCCTGAAACATCTCACTAATCTGAACAAATCTCTGACACCGCCCTCCACACGCACACACACACACATTAATATTTCCTATAGCCTTACAGGATACATAGTATTTGTGCGTTTGAGTGTGTGTGTGTGTGTGCGTGTGTGAGGGTGGAGGGGTTTATCTCTTGGATCCTAATTGTGCCATAACAGTCAGATTGGTTTGCTGCTGAATGCTATTTAAGATCCAGGCACACAGGCTGAACAAACACAAAGAGACACACATTCACGTACACACACACACACACGCACACAAGCATGCGCGGATGCACGCACGGAAGCAAGCATACACACACAAACACACGCATACTGGCACACACATTCTTTCTCATGGACTGATGCACTGATGTGCACACCTATAGACACATACGCACACACACAGCCACAGCCACGCACTCACACACTCAATCACACTTGGAAACACTTATAACCACACCAGTGAGTTTTGGCAGCTGATGGCCATTCATCAGAGTCCTTGACCTTCTCGCGATAGAGGTATGTGAGAGACTCAGAGCATCCTTCCAGAAACTTCTTCTTTGGAGAGGAAAAGAGTAGAGGGGTAAATGTCACCCATCAGCCCTGACAAATGAACCTAACTCTGAACCTAACCTAACTTTTTACCCCTTCCTCTGTTTTTACCTATTCAGTCCTATCCTCAAACACACCCATTGATATCATTGTGCGACAACAATTGATTGATTGATTGATTTATTGATTTGAGTTTGGACATCGTGCTGCATAAGCAGTTTAGTTTGCATGTTTGCTTGTATGCGTGTGTGTGTGTGTGTGTAACATTGGTTTTACTCACTTTTCAAGTGTCCACTAAGGTCTCAATCACTCTTGGTCTCTACCCCTCCCTGTGTGTGTGTTTATGTGTATGTGTGTGTGTGTGTGTGTGTGTGTGTGTGTGTGTGTATGCATTTGTGTGTGTAAAAGGGGGTGGTGTGGGGCCAACAGTAATGCTTTGTCGTCAGCACAATCTAACCTGTGATTAATAGTCTCTTCACAATGTGCCAACGAACTCATTTGTAGTGCTGTCGTTCGACTTGCCGGCTTGCTTGCTCTGTGCCCCGCGGAACATGAAATCCATTTATAAAATTAACATTCCACCGCAACAAGCAACTATTTACATCAGTGTCGTCATGTGTGTATGTGTTCAGTGTGTGTGTGTGTGTGTCTATATTAGAAAAAAACACATGCAGTGAGTGAGAGGGAGAGCGGTTGAGAAAAATAAAAACACACAGGTTTGTTTCACCTCTGTGTACTAGGTATTGTTATCTAAGTGTGTTTGTATGTGTGTGTGTGTGTGTGTGTGTGTGTGTGTGTGTGTGGTGTATTGGATATTTGACATACAGAGAACAGAACATCTGAGTGAGAAAGACAGCCTGGAAGACAGAGACACAGTGAGATACTGACAGGAACAGACAAAGAGAGACAGAGAAAAAAAGGAAAGAATGACAGAAATGGAGACAACTGGAGAAAGAAAGAGAGAGAGAGAATGATCAAGAAAATATGGAATAGACAGAAAAGAATAAACTAATAACAGAAAGAGAAAGTGATGGAGGTAAGAAATGAGAGTAAGAGAGAGACAGAGAGAGACAGACTCTCTCTGACAGACACAACAGCGACGTGACTCACCTCTGAGTGGCATTTTCGGTGCGGGTCCGGTTGACTGCCGCAGCTGGGGTTCGGTGCAGTCTGGCCGGGTCGGAGTGATTTCATCGGTGAGTGGCAGTCTGGGCCGGCGCTCCTGCCGAGGCCTCCACCTGTGCTGCTGGTTAATGGAGCTCGTCCTGAGAGCTGACCCACTTCTGACGCCCCGGGGGCCTCACACAACCCGCCCCTGACCAGACCTTCCTTTCGCTTCTAGCACACACACACACACACACACACACACACGTACAGACGCAAACAAACAAACAGACACACACACACACAGGGTGACGCACACAAGCAAACGTACACACACACACACACACACACACACAGTGAGTGTAGACATTCAAAGAGACACCTGTACAAATCTGCACAAAAGCACACAGGTGTATACACACATATACAGACATTGATGGTCACACAAATGGTCCATGGACATTTACAGACCCAGACCACACACGTGCGCACACACACATACTGAATGACATATCTGTGGGCCAGCCCTGACATGGGCCGCAGGTTGGGAGTCTGATGGCACACAGCAGGGCAAAATGGTTCACAATATTAAGGTAAGGTAGGTCAGAGGATTCTGGGGTGTATACGTATGTGTGCGAGCACAAGCTCAAACATGAGTGTGTGTGTGTGTGTCTGTATGTGTGTGTATGTGTGTGTGTTTGTGTGCCAATACTTTTATCACACACTAGGCGCCAGATGGAACTGTGAGTCACACAGGATTTATTAGTCAATCAGGAAAAAAAAATCACCAGAGCAGTGTGTGCTCCCACTACCTCAATCAGGTTAGAATTTACGGCCAAGATATCACAGTGCTACAACAACAAGCATTGATCACACTCATTTGCACAAATGCAGTCTGCTACTGTTTGCCCATGCAAGTCAGAAACAAAGAGTGATCTGGAAACCTTTTTGGAAAGCTGGAACGTTTTTTCATGAGACAAAGAGCTAAACATACTGAACTAGCCTATAAATCTGTCCCAACTTTGATAGAATTATTTATTATTCATCAAATGTTTTACATTTTATATATATCATTAAATTATTACATTTTATATCATTAAATAATACATAAGACTAGAAAAGCACTCGGAGAGCGCAGCCAAGGCAATATAGGGTCACTGACCCAATACAAATTGCGGACGGTGTTCTAGATCACAACCAAAATTTTGTCATCTGTTCATTGTCCTAATTCCCACATTGTCTGAAAACTGCCAAAATCCAAATCCGTGCAGTACTTTTCAAGTTATCTTGCTCACAGACAGACAAACAAACAGATATTCAGACGGACAAACGTAACCTCCTTGGGAGAGGTAAATATGCTCAGTGTCTTTGTAACTTTTGTCAGACTTCTGTTAGCCACCATCGACATCTATCAGTTGCTTTTCAGTGTTTGCCTAATTTGCAAAAAATCATTGACAGGGATGTTGGTCTCAGTTGAAGTTCTTAGTTCTCATTACAGATTCCAGCCAAGTCCAAAAGTTAATATTGCTTTTGAATGAATACTATCTTTTGGTGATACCAATCAGAATATTTGGCCTGATATATTCTGTGGGTGGAATGTATTGTCCAGTTTAAATAAAGAAAAATAATCAAAACAAAATCAGACACATTTGGTTATATGTCAGGGCAAAGCCAGCTTGGAGACATTACCAAGGCCTGACGGGCAGATCACAGGTGATGCAGCAACAGGAAATGAGGTCAACGCTGCAGAGCCAAGGTCAGGAGAGGAAATGTGTGTGTGTGTGTGTGTGTAGCGGAGGGGAGAAAGGAGCGGCGGGGCTGGAAATGAACTCCACACGCTCCTGAAACCTCGCTGCCTGGCTGGCTGGGCGCGTCTGATATAACACAACAACAGCACGCCTCCACACGGCGCCGGCCACACCACACTGCACCGCACCACACCATGAGCTGCCTATCTGCCTGGAACCAGCCCAGACCACTGAGCCAGAAGAAGGGCAGAAAGAGAAAGAGGAGGGGGGCAAACACCCCACCCTCAATACACACACACACACAAACAGACATATACGCTCCACCACCCCACGCAGACATACATTTCAGAGTCCTCCTTCCCTCCATTTACACCCACCCAAACCCACACACATATATACACAAAGACGCAAATGCACACGCGCACACATACACACACACACACACACACACACACAAACCCCTAGGAAGGGAGCATGGGTTGATTTCACCTCCATGTGTCATCGCCTTGGACATCTGATTCAGTCTTAGGGGTCAGCTTCAATGAACACACCTTTGGTGGTGCAGCATTCTATTAAATGTCCTTCCATCCAATCCATGAAAGGAAATAACAAAGACCAATATCATCATGCACCACCACCAACACAGATTTATGTTATCAAACATAACTAAATGTAGTCCTCAATTTTATGTCGCCTAATCCAACTTATTTCTCAATTACATGTGATTACACTGTAATCATCTATCATTAAAAAATTACGAACACAACAGGACATAAAACATTTACACATACTGGAGAGTAATGTTATCTATGTTACTTATGAATTGACATAAAACACATACGGTTAAGCGTAGAGCTGGCAGGTGTGTACCTTGGCAATGGTTGACTGTCTGATTCTGATGAATGTCTGTGGCTGCAATCAGAGCAATGTCTGAGGCTCTCTCAACATCCATTAGCTTGTTCGCAGGCCATTCAACAGGTTCAATCGAAGTTGTTGGGAGACACAAAGCAACTAAGTGGTCTGGCAACGTCATTGCTAGTGCTTTGCTGTTGGTTTGACCTGTAAAGGCCTTCAAGGAGAAATCCAGTGTGAATCGATCCATGGCCCTGTTGAATCGCCAGCTAACACTAAATGAATGGGGCTGAGAAAGTCACTGTCAGTTTAATTATCCTACGCCCCATTCAGTTAATGTTTGTTGCTCGTTCACTTCGGTCCCTGTTGTATCAAATTTTCTGGTTCTTTTACCTACAGACAACACTTGATGACCTTAAACAACAGAGCCATTGGTTAATTCACTCTAGATTTCCCCTTTAAGACACTTAGAGAAAGGCCAAATCAAAGACAAAAGAAAGTATAAAGGTCTAATATTTTGTTGCTTATGACAAATTGTCCAATATTCCACATTATTCTTCTCTGTTCCATGTGGACCTACATATCCAACAGACCTCAGTACATTTCATAGTAGTATAAATGGCAAATTAAGTATATACATGACTAATTTCCCAAAGTGTTATGGCCATTTATATCACAGTATATTACCATTCAGTGACTATTCTCATATACTTTTATGAGCAGTCTATGTGTCTCTCATTATTCAGATTTGTTTTTTTTTTTTCTTTTTTTTTTTTGTCAGAGAAATCTCTGTCTTTTTTTAAAATGCTGAGATTATTCTGTAGCCCCTGAGGAGACCCGCATCTCCCTCCCCTCGGTTCTCCTCTCATTTTCACTACACATGCAGAAACAGAAGCTTAGTTTGACAGGAGAAAAAAAAAAAAACTCTGAATCTAATCTTGGAACCTCAGGTGTGTGTGTGTGTGTGTTGTATTTGTCATCTCAAATGCTTACCCAGGTGGTGTTTTGCAGGTGACATGTCAAGTTTTGTGCGTAGAGAAGAGGGGTGGAGTGGTGAAGGGAAGGGAAGGGAAGAAAACAGTGACAGATTTCTGAAAGCCTACCTCCAGCAGCTACCTGTGTGTGTGTCTGTGTGTCTGTGTGTAAGAAATTCATTTAATAAGTAAGCCCTCGAAATTCTGATCACACTTGACATGGAGAAAATTGGACAGGCATCATTACCGAGGCCGAGCTACAAAAGCGAGAGTGAGTGAGGGAGAGAGATGTGTATGTGAGTGTATGCCTATTTTTTTATCTGGAGTTTCGGCAAATCACCCGAGAGCCGTGTGATTGTACACACAACAGGGCTGTGACGGGATTAAGACACGCAGATGATTTGACTTAACTGTTAATTCTCCAATGACCCCGGGCCACATCACAGGCGGTGTACGCGTGTGTCTCGTGTGTGCGGTGTCGGAAATATTTTTTCACGGCAGGTCTAATTCCCCCAGATTCCCTTCCCAAGGCATCCTTTACCACAGCCACCGCTGCTTTGATTGATCCTCCCCATTAGAACTTCAAAAGCCACTCCGGGTATTGTAACGGGATTTAAAGATTTATTTTTTTCCTCTTCCCGCACAGACACATCTCCCCTACAAAAATCAATCACTGTTGTTTGAAGCTATCACTCTTCATGCTACAGCCTGTCTTACTCAGCAAAATTCTGTGGCCAAAAGAAAAAAAAATTGGTCCACATCAGAGGGTGGCCTTTTTCTGGTTCTTAACAGAGAGATGGGGAGTTACAGTAATCTCGTCTTCCCCTTTTCTGTTGACCAGATCAAAGAGAAACGAAATCTCTGCCGTCCGGAGGCTGAGACTCAATTACCATTTAAATCCTGAAGATGCACATGGAGGGCCGTGCGGAGTGATTGAACTCAGCCTAAGATGGCAGCAGATGCTTTCAACCTGGAGCTTAGTTTAGAGCTCTACACACCATGCATTGTGTGTGCGCATGCGTGTGTGTGTGTGTGTGTGTGTGTGTGTGTGTGTGTGTGTGTGTGTGTGTAACACCTGCATGATACCGCTGTGTGTGACACTCTGTTGGCAGTTACTTTTGTGCATTACAGTCAGCAGGCTGATAATGACGCTTCTTCATCACAGTGGAATATTACCCAGAGTTCTGCTTGGCTTGGTCTGACGATGGGTCAGATGCACTTCTCAAATCAGACAAAATGATAATATGCAGACACCATTATATCAAACCTCTGATCTATGTCCTTATGTGTGAATTCATGCATGTATGAGTTTGTGTGTGTATAGGTTTGAGTGCAAATATGAAATGTGTATGTTCATGTTTCTGTGTGTTGTGTGTGTGTGTGTTTTGGGGTGTGTGTGTGTGTGTGTCTGTGTGTTGTGTGTGCGTGAGTGTGTGTGCAGCATCTGCACTAAGGTAATTAAAGGGCAAAAGATGGGTCTGGAGAAAGCTTGGGATTGGAAGCAGATAATTAGCGTGTTCTGGAATGGGAATGGGAGTCCATCAGCAAATATGGGAGCGCTGTGCGTACTCTGGCACAAAGCTCTTGTCTGTTTATGTGAGCTTGATTGTTTGTTGAACCATATTCAAACAGCGAGTCTGTTTTATCAGGAAAGTTTAATTAATTGTGTTTTTGGAGAGAATCAAATATGTTAAATCAACATCTGACTGTCACAATGAAAAAAATGGCTTGTTTTTTTGCAGAAACACACAAAATCCTGTTTGCTGATACTTAAAAAGTCATTATGGAACTGAATGCCCAATTATGGGCTCTCTCCCTCTCTGCCATTCTCTCTTTTTTTTGCCTCATCCAAATTTTTTCCATGACAATGAACCATGTTCATTGCGTGAGATTGAATTTGTGACAGTACACTCGGAATAAGTGCTTCACGACAGCGATCCACACTTCATGTAATACAGCTCTTGCATTCATTACCAATGTAAAATGCCTTTCCTTTTAAAACAGCTGTTTTGAGTTTACAGTTAACAGCATATAGCTGGGACTGTGTCTACTGCCTGAATGTGGCTTTTACTAATTTACTAAGCTCCTTTCAATCCTCCCTGTTAGACCTCACTTGCATTACCATTTTACAGTGATAATGACTTACTATCAACATGGTGGATTGTTTAGAATCGAGTTAAGAAACTATTTGTAATATGTGGGCTGTTCTGTGCAGTGTTGCATTTACATCATGAATACTTATTACCATACAACTATGCTTGTATTACCAAACTGTGTGCAACTACGGCCACTACCAAAGTAGAAATAGAGATTTAGTAAATTATCTAGGCCAGCTTTGAAACGGTAAAAGGAGGGAATCACGCTGACTGTCAAT
This sequence comes from Tenualosa ilisha, assembly GCA_015244755.2. NCBI lineage: Eukaryota > Metazoa > Chordata > Actinopteri > Clupeiformes > Clupeidae > Tenualosa > Tenualosa ilisha. The sequence goes on from PYXC01001082.1 coordinate 1,951,381, forward strand.
GACATTACTTGACCTTAGGCAGAAAGTCCCTGCTGAGAATCTTCCCCTTTCGTCTCTCATCTTTTTTCCTCTCTTCTGCTCCCCTCTCCTGTCTTCTTTTCTTCTTTCCTCTCCTTCCCTCCCCTCCTCTCTCCTCTCCTCTCTTCTCATCAGTGTTCTGTGGAGTTTATTGAATTAGTTCTCCCTCCCCTCAGCCCCCCCACTGAATGGATTGACAAAATAGCTCATAAATATGCACGGGTGTTGATTTGCTCTATTATAATTGGATTTATAAATATTATATTTCTAATTATCTTAATTATAATTGCACTACACCTGGAGTCACACAAATACAAATACACACATAGTGTTCAGAGTCAGTCTTGAGACTTCACATGAAAAGTACAAGTTTTCTGTAATTTCTTCCTTTGTGTGTGTGTGTGTGTGTGTGTGTGTGTGTGTGTGTGTGTGTGTGTGTATGGGAGAGAGAGATAGTGAGCGAGCGAGCGAGTGAGAGAGAGAGAGAGAGAGAGGGAAGGGTTTGTGATAGTGGGGTGTTTCTCTCAAGGGGTTCCCATAATCCTCCCTGAGACATCATTTCCTCAGCTCTCCATGTGTGATATAGAATGTTCTACCTTGGGGGTAAAACCACCCACTCAGGTAAGATGGCAGCATCTAATCTCAGAATTTATTCTCAGTTTGTCTCCAGTCTGCCTTTGTTTAGTAGGTTTTATTCCGCATGGGTAGATGGTGGAGTAGAAATGCAATTTAGTTCCAATTTATTGGCAATACTGAAGGCCTATTGTAACTATTTGCCCATGTCAAATATTGAGATGGCAGGTCACAGGTTGTTTGTGTATGTGTATGTGTACGTGTATGTGTGTGAGTGTATGTGAGTGTGCATGCGTGTGTGTGTGCGTGCGTATGTGTGTGTGTTTGAGAGAAAGAGAGAGAATAATAGGTTTGTATGCCCTATTAGGCCAGTTGAATAAAGCTAAATACCTGTAAACCATATGCAACAGCTGCAGGGAGTCAATAGAGCAGATTTTTGTTAACTCTCAAAATGTGTGTGCGTGTGTGTGTGTGTGTGTTTGTGTTTGTGTGTGTGTGCGTGTGTTTGCAAAGTGCAATGACATCATCTTGTGCTAGTGCACAGTGTCCGTTTTGAAAATGGCAGGTCCCTGGAGCTCTTACACAGCAGGCTTGTTTGCATAAATAACACAAAGAGACACAAAACACACACATTTAAATACTTGCACATACACACACACACACTCACACATAGACACAAAAGCACAGACAGAGAGACAGACGGACAGACACACACACGCATGCACTGACTTTCAAAATTTACTTACCATAGATAGTGACAAGTAAATACATGTACTATACAATGCACGCACACACACACACGCACACACACACACACACACACACACAGCAGTGTGATATGAATCAATACACAGAAGGTAGGCAGGTGTAAATCAATGGAGGTTGTGCTGCCGGAATGCTGCGTGAAACGTGCACAAAGGATTAGAGAGAGAGACAGAGAGAGAGAGAGACAGACAAAGAGAAAGAGAGAGAGAGAGAGATGGAAACAAAGTAACTGATAGAATACAAAATCAAGGTAGAACAATATAACTAGAGGAAATACATCCACTGTATAAAACCTCTGAAACAGTAAAGCTGCACTGTAATTACATTCAGTACTTATATGGTAACAACTGAAAAGTTGAGTCATTTCAGTTGAGGCAATTACAGTGTACAAAGTTTCTACCCTTTCACCACTTCAGCCATCTGCTGAGAACAAAGAGAGGAGAGGTGGAGGGAGTGGAGAGAAAGGGAAGAAGAAGCAGCTGTGGCAGAGGAATAGACAGATAGAAAGAAAGAAAAAGAAAGAAATAGAGAGATACAGAAAACAAGGAGAGTGAGAGAGATAGAGTGCTAGAGACAGAGTGAGAAACACAGAGAGTAGAGTAGTGTTGAAAGAATTGTAGGATGCAGATGGCGATGCACACAAACATAAACACAGATGTGTGTTTCATTCTCAGTGAGTGTTGGCATCTCTGCTCAGCCAGACAGAAAGCTCGGAGATGTATGTGTGTGTGTGCAAACATTGAAAACTACTGACACCACTGTACACTGTGCACACAAGAGAGGGAATATGTGTGTGTGTGTGTGTGTGTGTGTATGTGTGTGTGTGTGTGTGTGTGTTGTGTGTATTATTGTCTATCATTAAACACGGTCACAGAACAACAATTAAAGGTCTAAAACAAAGACATCAGAGTATTGTACACAACAACACCTTTCTCCCTCAACAGAAAAACAGCAAATACAAATGAAGACACATATGTATATTTCAACATTTCTATTCTATATCTATCTTATGGTAATATTTCTGTATTCAATTTTAGTGTAGTTTGTGCATTAAGAAGATAAAATAGAAAATAGTCTGAGTCCTACATGTACTATGTAATAGTCATGGCATTGCAGTGTCTTTGGGGGAAACAGGACCTGGTATGGGGGCTACAGTGCACACACTGCGCACAAATGCTGCCCATCAACACCCCAAATACACCTCACACACTAGGCCCACAGAGACCTGGCAACCCCAAACACACCTCACACACTAGCCCCACAGAGACCTGGCAACCCCAAACACACCTCACACACTAGCCCCACAGAGACCTGGCAACCCCAAACACACCTCACACACTAGCCCCACAGAGACCTGGCAACCCCAAATACACCTCACACAGTAGCCCCACAGAGATCTGGCCACCCCAAACACACCTCACACGTTCGCCCTACAGAGACCTGGCCACCCCAAACGCACCTCACACGCTACCCCCACAGAGATCTGGCCACCCCAAACACACCTCACACGCTTGCCCCACAGAGACCTGGCCAAGACCCGTCCACCATTTCAATTCATTCTGCAGTCCCACAACCAGTGTGATAGACATAGGGCTTAGGCTCAGGGCAGAACTCATGTTACATGATGCAGAGATTCATCACACACACACACACACACACACACACACAAACACGCATTCACACACATACACACTCCTACACCTGCACAGTCTACTTCCTCATCCATCACACAGAGAGCAAGCTGATCTTTAGTCTCATCCCAAAGATGACAGCAATATTTGTCTTTTCATAAGATATGAACCGTAATAATACTTCAGTGCAGTCTTCAGATTTGCTCTGATTAAACAGGAAAGCAATGCCATGTATTCCAAACTACTTTTTTTATTTTAAATATGTCTGCTCCATTACCACAGGGAGTTTGAGGTACGCCGATGCATCAGAAAGAAATGGTCATGGTAATTAGTGTAACTGTAATAAATGTAGCTAATAAATTATCGCATTCTGAATGCTCAATCATTTTAATTTAGCCACTGCTGAGTTATTTGTAAATAATTCATTATTATTTCTTCATGTAATCCTAAAAACAGAGTAATGGCTCAGCTGGATTAATTGAGCTAACATTGTCGAAATGTTTCATGAAAGTCTTGATTTCAAAAACAAATTAAATAGACTCAGCAAACTTTTAATTGAGTGAAATGGCTTTCTGGTGTTAAATCAATATTTCACAACAATATGCCCCAGCTTGAAACAATCAATATTTGAATTCAAACATACAAACAAACGGTATCCATGTACTTTCTACCAATGTGAAATCTATGGAAACCTATTATCCCAGCATTCTAATTTCAATCTTTTTGTTGATTTCTTCGAAAACCCGAAAATGGATTGTTTGCTGTTAGTCTGGATTTGTTGTTTGTGCTATCAGGATAATATCTGAACAACTTCTGTATTATATTCCTTAACTCTGTGATACTAAAGAGCTTTATCATTTCCATGTTCTGACTCCATTACTTAAATCAACACAATATAGTTATTTCACGTTTTGAAGACGTCTTCAAAGTTAGAATGTACATGGTTTATTAAGCAATATAACACGAGTGGGAGTGAGGTTGTTGATCGTTTGAGTGCCGCAGGTAACCACACCCATGGGGATATCCACAACCTCAAAACCACAAGTGTTACATTGCTGTTATACAACAGCTTCATTGCCAACTAACATAATTTTAAGAAACCAAATTATATTTTCTACCGTTTAGCTTTCATTTATTTTCGTTCATCCTTTGCCCCCCAAAATAGTTTTAAGCTGAGTTTTGCATCTCCCGTTCCCAAGCATTGCAATAGTTAATCAACAGCTTGGAAGCTCTCTCAATGGAAAATGCAGAGTGATTATTAGCTATGAAAAGTCATCAATGGTATGTGGAAGGGATAAGGGCCGACAAGGTGTGCTGTTATACGGAATTATACCACTGCTTGATCTGTTTTCCTATTGTGATGCACTATTTACAAGTGCACTATTTTTAGATAACCACACGCCTATGAAGAAATTCCACTTTTCTGACCCTGTTACACTTGCATATCAATCCGCCCAACTCGATGTGAAGTTTAAATGAACTGTCACGTTAACACAGGGTTACAATTTAGCGGTCTGACCGACCTGACCGAGCACAGCAGCATTTTAACTTGTGACCGAGATGGATGGATTTTAAGTCTGTTACACTGCATTTGGGAATAAGGGAAACAGTGATTTTACTTGAAGACAGGATAGAATCTTTGGATGCGCCACTTGACATTGACAGACCGAACTAATGACCTGCTTTTGATCATAGCAACCATCCATTTAGAACTAGTAACAACAGTTTATTCCAGTAATCACACTTATCAAGGTGTAAAGGCCTTATTACCTTTGCCTTATCACCACCTTGAACGCACAATATTTGCCAATATACGCACGCCGTGTCGTTCATCCCTCACTTAATGAACGAGGCAGAGGCGAATGACTTCACAACGCCAAAGCCGGAGTGAGGTTCCTCCGCCAACTTCATTAATTCCGTGTAACAGTACACCTCGAAGGCTATTATCCAGCTTATCACCTGGTTGCAACTCATGCATGTAAAGAACAGATGTCAATCTAAAACACAAAAAAGCTTGCAGCTCAGTTATAAAGAAATTGTTCAATTCATGTACTAATTTATTTTTAATGGTGGTTAAAGCTAATGACTGCTGATTCCATTGTTACTGACACGTTTACTGTCATTTACTATGGCTGTTACAGTTACCATTCAAAAGAGCATTGATATAGAATGGTAATTGGACTTTGTCACTAGATCTGCTTCACAGGTGTATACAAAATGAACACACACCCTGCCAGCCAATCAAAAATCAGTGCTCCATTTCTCTGAGATTCTTAGATATCCTCACTCCTAGTGAAGCCTAGAATGCGTCACATCTAATCAGAAATTTTAAAATAGTTTGACTAGACCTAACTGTTGTATAATTAAACAATATAACATGAGTGGGAGTGAGGCTGTACATGAATATCCTGACGGGTGTGGTACAGCCGCAGGCACAAAGCTGAAGGCTGAATGCCGCAGGTAACCACACCCGTGGGGATATCCACAAACATCCTCATGACCAAGAGTGTTATATTGCTTCTATACAACAGTTCCATTGCCAACTAACGAAGTTTAAAGGAAACGGATAGTATTTTCTACAATTTTGTTTTCATTTCGGTTCATTCTTCCTCCAAACCAGTTAATCAACGGTGCTCATGCCTGCTTGCTTGTTTGTAAGGCCAATGCCGAGCTCCATATTCACACTACTCCATTACGACGTTTTCTCTGGAGAGAACTGCCATGCAATGCAATGTGATGTCATGAAAATCATTGCTCTCTCGCTGTAAATGAAAGGAACATTCAGATTGGTCAGCTCAATGAAAAATTATTGATTGATTATTCATTGTGAAGAGTCACCAATGGTATATCATGGGATATCCTCACTCCTAGTGACGCATAGAATGCATCTCGTCCAATCAGAAATTGCCATATAGTTTGGCCAGACCTAACTGTTGCATAAAATATGAGAATGAAGTGTCTGGTATTACCACTCTGTGCCCAGAATGTTTGGTATCACTGTGTAATGTTGATGATGGGGTAGGGTCATGATCCCATTAGTATTGTGTCTAACTGGGCGCCATCCAAGCCACTGCTAAACGGCACTGAATATTGAGATCAAGGGGCACAAAGCAATTCTTCTGCTGTGTGTCTGGAAATAAGAAAGTGGATGTGACTTTTGGTCTTTCATTTTTCCAGCACACAGAAATGAATGATCTCCTGTAGTTACATATAAGGGAAAATGCATCACACACATTTATACCAGTGTTTATGTAAAATGTTATTTAATGGGACAAGGGCAATTTCCATGGTCTATGAAGTGAGATATTGTAAGATGATTGGATGAGCTGTGAGTGTCACTGATTGTGATCAATAAGAAGAAAAGGTCGCAATAGATGGGCAGTCACACAGCAAAGATAGACAACTAATGTTATCCTCTTCTTGTTTATGTGAAGGCTAATATACTGGAAATAATGTGTGGTTTATGTGTGGTTGAGTTTGATCCCACCCTCCTCCCCCCTTTCTTGTTTTTCGGCATGAAATTATTGGATATAGTGTGCTGTTGTCACATTGGTGAAATTGCCCCTTTCCTTCCCTTCTCTCTCCTACACTTACGTCATCCACCCTTCATCCACTCCCCCACCCCAACCCACTACATCAATTCCTCTCTCCGACTTACCCTCTATTTCCCCCTTTCTCTCTTTCGTCCCTCCATCCGCTCTCGCTCTCTCCCTCCGTCTGCTAGTTGTTGTGGGGCTGCCCTCCCTGCCCCTTGAGTGAGCCTGTGCAGAGTGAAAACCCCTGGAGTGGCTGTCACAGCTGCCTCAGAGCACATGGGGAGGGATCCACAGCTCAGGGCTATGGAGAGAGAGAGAGAAAGAGAGAGAGAGACAGAGAAAGGGAAGGAGAGAGAGATAGTAGTGTTTGCTTGTGTGTGTGTGTGTGTGTGCGTGTGTGAGAGAGAGAGAGAGAGAGAGAGAGTAGTGTTTGCTTGTGTGTGTGTGTGTGCGTGTGTGAGAGAGAGAGAGAGAGAGAGAGAGAGACAGAGAAAGGGAAGGAGAGAGAGATAGTAGTGTTTGCTTGTGTGTGTGTGTGTGTGTGTGAGAGAGAGAGAGAGAGAGAGAGAGAGTAAGTGTAGGACAGAGATAGAGAGAGGAAGATGTGTGAAACGGTGAGGGTGGGGTAATGTGAGATATAGTACAAGAAATGCATACAGGGAAAGATGGAAAGAGCGAGAGAGGGAGAGAAGGAAGAACAAGAAAGTGATAAATTGAAAGAGGGACATCAGAATAGACAGCGAGAGAGAGAGAGAGAGAGAGAGAGAGAGAGAGAGTGAGAAAGAGAGAGAGGGTGTGTGTGTGTTGGGGGGGGGGGGGGGTAAAGAGTTAGTGAAAGAAAAGATCAGCCCAAGGACACATGTGCCTCAGCTCTACCGACACGTACACACACACACACACACACACACACAAACACACACACACACACAAACATATCCCCTGCTAGACATATAAACTTGAACTTGTGCACACACACAAACATAGATAAAGTACATTGCATAAAAACCCAGGAGATCCTCACATCCATTCGCTAGACTCCCACTCCAGACACACACAAGCACACACAGACAGATAAATACACAGACTTACAGACACACACACACACACACACACACACACATCTTAGGACAGCACTCAGCTTTAAGCTTCTCTCCCCATGATCTAAGCTTGCCGTGTTCCATTTACACATTCACACTGTACCGAACTGATGGGCATCTGTGATATTTGCCATCACACACACACATGCACACACACACACACACAAACTCTTCCAACCTTTACGAGTGGGCATCCACATTCTGCTGGCTGGTGTTTACTCAGCCCTGATCGATGCCTTTCTGCTCAAACAAAATGGGAGATAGTGTATCTTGGGAAATCTGCAATAATCAATGGTAGACGACAGCAGAGTAGTTGTTTTGAGAGTTTGTGTGTTGGTGTGTGTATGTTTAAAGATATATATATATGTGTGTGTAAGGGACTTTGGTTGTGTATGTATGTGCCTCTCTATGTGTGGCTGTTCCTGTTTGTGCTTTCCTATCTATATATATGTGTGTGTTTGTGTGCATGTGTGTGTGTGTATGTGTGTGTGTGTGTGTGAATATGTATGTGTGCAAATGTGTGTAAGTGTGTGTACGTGTGCGTGTCTGTGAATATGTCTGTAGTGGCAGCAGCAGTGGCAATTTTGTAACTAGCATTATGACATATATGTCTAGCCCACTAAGCCCTTGATGGCTATCCATGCTCTGCCAAGCACCCCCTCCACCACCTTCCCCTAATCCCATCTCTCTCTGAGGAGTGACTATATATGGGAATAGATGGGGTGAAGCTGCCCACATTCATCTCCTCTGAGCACTAAGTTGTCTACTGTGCAGTTTGCCAGGGCTGATAAAAGAGCTTGTCCAGGGCAGGGCAAGGCTGGGTTGGGAGTGCTTATAGACTGGTCAGATTACACGATATCAGCCCGATTTAGCCCTGAATTTGTTGTGGTCGACGCATTTCCAGCATCGTATCCGATTATGAAAAGTCGGGTACGACATCGAATGTTGAGTCTGTCTATTTAGCAGACAGTAACTGATAGCCTCTCCACCTTCAAGAAACTCTTGAAGACCCAGCTCTTCCAAGAATATCTCCTGGCTTGAATTTTGAGAATGTATTTAACCTCTTATACTCTCTTTTTTACTGCACTTTTACCACGCTATTGCACTTCCAACTTCAAATAGTGCAGTTTTTATATTAGCAAAATTTATGTATGCACTCTTTGTTAGTTTCTTTCATTGTGTTGTAGCTTGAATGTTATCCTCTTTTGTAAGTCGCTTTGGATAAAAGCGTCTGCTAAATGCATAAATGCAAAGGTAAATGTATTTCACGACTTGCGATTTGTTGTCTGCGACACTCTATGATACCCCGACAAAAAGATTAGCTTGGCAGAATTTGGTCGGGAGACGTATGACTTTTTTGACAATGATACGCAACGTGAACGACACCACACTTGTGTGTTATAATGCTCCCACTCTCCCAACCAAGATGCACAGAGAATCTTTGGTTCTAGACTTGTATAATGTGATGTCAATCGTAAACGACGATCATGAAAGACAAAAAGATTGTATAATCTGACCAGCCATAAAGGATACAGGGAACGTTAATGGACACTGTGAAAGGTTGACTATAACTTAGTTTTGAAATGTAATGGGTGCTACATTGTGGGAATGAAAATATGACCTGTGTGTGTTTGTGACTTATTCAGTTGCCTGTGTGTGTGTGTGTGTGTGTGGCTTAGTGTTTGGTCTAGCAGTTTATAAGGCACTGCATGGGCATCTATATCTATGTATATCTCAGCTCTACTACAACCCCATTCTGTACTTAAGTCCCTTAGATCTGCAGACAAAGGTCTCCTTCACATGGCCAGGACCCACCTCAACCATAAAAGTGGAATTGTTCCCCCCCCCAGACATTAGATTGGCCTCCTCTATCTCCCAGGCTCAAAAACTACTTTCACTTCCTGTCTTTTGCAGCCTCTTAGCTGCCCATTCATGCAATCATGTGTGACCTTCATTGTTGTCATTAATTTATTGTTTTGTGTAGGCCGCCATTTTGGCTTCTTTGTCTGTTGTTTAATTTCTGTGTTTGTCCTGCTCATTCTTTCATTGCTGCTACTATTTGTAACTTTGCATGTCTGTTGTTTATTGTGTTCTGTTTATGCTTTGCACTGTTCTCTGAACTTATAGCCACACTCTGTACAGCACTTTGGTCAGAGAAATCTGTTTTAAAAGTGCTTTATAAATTAAATTTACTTACTTACTTTATTTGTGTGTGTGTGTGTGTGAGTGTGTCTTTTTGTGTTTAATCTGAGTGATCATGTGGATACTCCATGCTTGTGTGTGTGTGTGTATATATGTGCATGTGTGTGGGTGTGCATGTGTGTGTATGCTGCTGTGGAAGCCTGGAGGCACATTGTCTGGATGACCTCAGAGGGAAATCAATCTGAGTGGTTATTAGTTATGATTGTGCAGATTGATCGCTCCCGCTTTCAATGTGCGTCTGAGGCAATGGGGCTGTCTCTCCACGCAGCCTGAGATGCTGGCCAGCTGGGAGGAGACCCAGTGAAGATCACATTCATTTAGCCTGATTGACAGCCGACAAAGCATGAGGCAGAGAGCAGTGGCCTCGTGTAAAAGACTCTGGTTAGGTGTGTGTGTGTGTGTGTGGTGTCTGTATGTGTGTGTTTGTATAAATATGTACGTTAATGTTAATGTTTACGTAAAACAGTGTGTGCGCCTGCATGTGTGGTATATTTATGTGTGAATAAGTATGTGCTAATGTTTATGTACACCATAGGTTTTATGCGTGTATGTGTGCGTGCATATGTATGTGTGTGTGTGTGTGTGTGTGTGTGTGTGTGTATTTTCAATCATGACTTCTCTGTTCACGTTTGTAATTATATGTCACTTTGATGATCAGTGAATTTTTTTTAATGGGGTCACGATTGTTCAAAGCTCAGTACATGAAACACCCAAAGGGAAACGTTTGATAGACCACACATCAGAAAACTGCCCCCAGTGATCTGAAAGCAATTAAGCCTCGCAGTGGCCTAATCAAGATTACCCGTCCACGGGTACCACACTCAGTTTTTTTATCCACCCTTTTCCTCTGTAATAGACAGTGTCTGATCGGTAGATCTGTTGGTGGGGGGATTTGGGGGGGGGGCTATCTTTTGATGACAGAATTGCCTGATTGTTTATTCCCCCCACCCTTTTTTAATACACACACAAACACACACATTATGGGTTGGTTGCTGTGGTGAAAATTGTTTATGGCTGTGTCTGCCAAAATGCACTTGGCTTGTGTCTTCTACCACATAGTTGTGTTTTCTGTAATTTGTATGTCTGCAAATACGTTCATGAAAGTTAGTGGAGAGCTAGTGAAGAAACCTTTAAAATATTCAAGCAGTTCTGACACACGGGGCCGGCTTACCTTTCACTTTCACTAACATTCCAACAAGACGGCATTTGGCCTTGGTGGGCGTCTGCAATGTCTCAGTGCCCCGCTAGTGTCTCCTACTTATCAGTTTGTGTTGAGTGATAGTAGAGGCAAAGATGAAAGAAGCAAGCTTGTTTCATGAGCTCAGGAAGTGATTGCCCTACCATCCTCCAGTCACATCTGATTTTATGTAAAAGTAGAGCATGGTGGTGTGTAGCAAGCCATGTTAATGTCATGCTGGGATAATATGCAAATTACTCTGCGTATGCAAAAATACACCAGATTAAGTGACCATGTGTGTCTACGTGTATGAGCAAATGTGTGTCTGTGTGTGCGTGTGTGAATGTGTGTGTATGTGTGCCCATTTGTGTGTGTGTGTGTGTGAGTACAATATCATGTATCAAGTAATGAGAGTTCAGCCAGTCACTTTCTTATCTCCCCAAGCGGGTTGGGATAGACTCTTAATGCTTTTTATTAATTAACAGAAGCTTTTATTAATTAACTGATTAAATGCAGCCAGACTTTGAACATTCTCACTCTGTTGCTTTCAGTGAATAACCCATGTTTAAGGGCATTCAGACTACACATATGAGTGTGTGTGTGTGTGTGTGTGCCTGTGTGTGTGTGCGGGAGTGTGTGTGTGTGTTCGTGCTTGTGCGTGTGTGCAGGAGTGTGTGTGTGTGTGTGTTCATGCTCGTGTGTGCGGGAATGTGTGTGTGTTCGTGCTTGTGTGTGTGTGTGTGGGAGTGTGTGTGGTATGAAAGTATGGGCTCCCTCAGTGCAGCAGTAAGTGCTGAAAGGAGGGGACAATGGCACAGCTGAGGCAGACCTATGAAGAATTGATGGCCACTGGACCACCATTAAGAGCACACTTGGCTCAATATTACCCCTTTACTCTCCCTTCCCAGTGGGTGAGGGCAGAGTAAAAGCTTATAAAAGCAGAGAATGAGGGGAACAAAGAAAGATTTGATGGAGAGACATAGGGTGTGAGAGAGAGAGAGAGAGAGAGAGAGAGCAAGTGAGAAAAAGAAAGCTACATTGCAAGAAGCTTGTATGTGTGTGTGTGTGTGTGTGTGTGTGTGTGTGTGTTGTGCACCCGCGGGTGTAGCATATGTGCCCCACAGAGAGAAAGACATAGAAAGAGAGAATATGGGTTTGTGAATAAGGAGCAAGTAACATAACGACACTGTGTGTGTGTGTGTGTATGTCTGTATGAAAGATAGAGTGAAAGATAGAGTCTGTGGGTTTATCAAACATCTTTGTCAAAAGCACATTTCCTATGATCCATTTGCTGGCAGGCAGTGAGGCGTGCGGAGAGTACTAGCAGAGCACAGGCTTCTAGGAAGCTCCTAAGAACGTGGCCATGGATCCCACTGGGTGTTTTTAGAGTCACACTCGTGTTTCCAGATAGAACATGAAATACACTAATGAACATTCTTTTGATGCATATGTGTGTGTGTATATATATATATATATATATATACACACACATAATTAGTCATTGCAGAGTAACTGTTTACTTACGAGCCTCCAGTATAGGCATTTCTGCAAATAAACTGAAGCCCAGTGTTGTGCACTGGGTTAAAAATAAGCACAGAGTCTGTGTCCCCCTGGTGACGATGGCACTGCATGAGCGCGCCCACGGCAAAATAAACACAAGACCAGATTCTACCTCAGAAGCTACTAGAAACAGTGTGTGGCTTACGAGTTCTCAAATAACGATACAAAATTAAAACAAAAAGCTAATAATAATAATAATAAAGGTATGCACATTTTTTAAAGAGCTCAATAGATGTTTTTCTTTGAAAATAACAGTTGCTTGTACTTTGGTAGCCAGACAACCCAGAGGGATACAGAACATTATACCAGTGCAAAGCCGCACAATTACAAGAAAGCTGAGAGTCCAAAGTGGGAAACACACACACACACACACACACACACAGACACACACACAGACACACACACAGACACACACAGAGAGAGAGAGAGAGAGAGAGAGAGTGAAAGTGCCTGAGAGATAGATGCAAATACACCAAACACAAACAGAAGCAGTAAATTAAGGGCACACAAAGGCATACTGTTTCTCTCCTCTGATAAACACTCAAGTCCTGTAGGTAAGAGTGTGTGTGTGTGTGTGTCTTTGTGTGAATACATTACCAACTGTTTTTCCCCCTTTACACTTTCGATATTCCACTGCTGTGAGCAACTAACAGCATGTGGTTGCTTTTGAACTATGCTGAACACAGTAAGTATGTTTAATGAAAGTATATTTACATTTCCACTGAATATGGTTAGCCATTTGTAGATAGAGTGAATAAATACAAATTTAAATTGATGGATGTACAGTTTCAAATGTTCAAAGAAAATTTTAAATCTCTTTTTGGACTTAAGGGAGACCATATGTGCGAACTGGTAGCTAACGCTAACCGACTGGTCAAAGAAAATGAAATGGAAATGGAGTTTCCATGCCCTTATCAGTTAGCGTTAGCTGTTTCCCTATTCAGTCTATATTGTACCAAAAATCTTGTTCTTCTCATTTGTCCCTGGAGAAAATGCACAACTCCTACACACACTGTTGCACTTAGGACAAAATAAGTATCAATATGATACCATCAATATGA
>PYXC01001082.1:1967500-2047500 GCA_015244755.2 Tenualosa ilisha
CATGTGTATCTACATGTGAAAGGTGAAGAGAGATGGAAAGAGAGAGTTAGAAGAGAGGGAAAGAGTGCCAGAGAGCAAGTGAAACTGTTCAGGCTATGAAATGGAAGGACAGAATAAAAAAATGTGTGTGTGTGTTTATGTGTATGTGCTTTCATACATGTGCATATGCTAGCCCATGTGTGTATGCGTGCATATGTATGTAAGACTATGTGAAGACAAAGACAGTTTACTGTACATTCAGTGAAACTGTGTAGGTATACATACATGTGTGCGACAGTACATACAAAAGCATAAAAGTGTGTATGTGTGTGTATATGTGAGACTATATACTCACAAGCACAGTAAATAAGTGAGTGAAGGGGTGTGTGTGTGTGTGTGCGCGCGTGTGTGTAAAGTGGAACAGGGATGGTCGCCCACCCATGCCCCAGCCACGGGCATCTGAGAGGAAAATTGCTTGGCAACAGTAAAGAGCATTGCCATAGGCACAAATAAAGATGGAGCAGAAGTCTGCTGTCAGAGGCAATTAGAGTTTATCTCTTTCACACGTGCAAAATGTAAAAATCTCTCACTTCCTTATACTGAGTTGAAACACACACACAAACAGACATAGCAATGCTCAGTCTCTAACTCATTCTTAATCTCTCTCCCTCTATTTCTCTCTCTGTGACACACACACACACACACACACACGGACATGGACAGTAAATGGGTTTTGCATTAAAAATGCATCACAGATGAGATGTACATGCAAAGTCCTCACACACACACACATCCACACCGACTCTGACAGTGTGCAGACTGATGTAGCATCTCCATGCCAGCTCTGCAAAGAATTAGGACCAAAACCCCAACCCCAAATCCATCTGCTATGGTCTGTGTGCCTCACACAAGCTTCATCAAGCACATGAGCAGAGGCATCACTTCTCCGCGCGATTCACCGCCCCCCCCTCCAACCCCCCCATCACTCTCAAAATATCACTCTCTGGCATCTCTGGCACAGTAGAACCAAACGTCAGGATGAGAGAGATGACAGAAAACAACACTGCAATTCAGCTAAGGGCCAAACAAATGAGGCACAACATGAGTAAAAAAAAACACATTTAGCACAAAAAAGTGGCTTGTCTACAAAAATGTCCCTTGTCGCTTTACACACCCTCCCCCAACCCCGACCCCCCCGCCCAATCCACCTAACCACTTCTCCATCTCTGTGTGTGAACTCCAAAACATGAGAATGTCATTCCTGTTACATAATGTATAATCCCCTATCAAGCGCATTTAAAGAGGTGAGCAAACAATGTTGCAAGGGCCGCAGCCAAGAGCTGCATGTTTGGGACTGCTATTTACGTCGCTACAGGCAGCCTCCAGAATGTTCCTCCCAATGACTGTGAAATAGGGTCCTTCTTACAGGCAGACAATGAGTGAGAAGGGGGGTGAAAATGTGTGTGTGTGTGTGTGCGTGCGCCAGGGAGCAGGGAGAATGTGACACACACTCGAGAGACAGATGAATGGTGTGAGATCTGAGATGGTACTGGGGTACTCGTATGTGTGTGTGTGTGTGTGTGTCTGGACTTTTTCAGTTGTTTCCATCAGTGCAGATGGGAAAAAAGCAGTTGTCTAATCCCATCTGACACACTGGTTTGCTTTCTGCCAACAAAGTTCTCCAAACAGCTGTGTGTGTACTTGGGAGTAGGCTACAAGTAAACTTCTTCTTCTTTTTCTTGTTTTTCTTCTCCCTCTCTCTCTGTCTCTCTTCTGCCCTCATATCTGTTTTTGGGTTTATATATCAAATATCCAAACTCCAGTTTCTTCATTTTCTAAACACAACTAAATCAGCTGTCTCCAGTAGAGATGGTAATTATTTTGGCCTTTGTAAAAGGAAAGACAAAAAGGCTCCATGTTGGGAGGTACTGAATGAAGATGAATGTGCCACTGTGAAAACAAGCTGAAATTGACACATCCAGCAGATCATTTAGCACATGTCGTGAGGAATGGTGATAAAACGAATACATAGGCACATACATGTATGGGTCATTGTCAATAGATCACAGACTGATTGTAGCTAGGGATTCACCAATCCCATATTTGGATCGGATATTGGTCTCAATATGGAAAAAAATACTTTGGGTATCAGAAATCGAGTATCAGACAAATTTGCAGATCCATTGCCGATCCATTTCCTAAACTTAATGAACGCAACAACCTCAATACACTACTGTATGCTTCTGTGCAAATAATAGACACTATAGCACATCAACTACACAAGGTGCAACTGCAAGGTATGAAAACACATTTTCTTTGGTTATTGTAAGTATTATTAATAGTTAAGGTAATTTACTGTAAGTTTTAACAACCTGCAAATATTTAGCCTGAATTGTTCCTGTTAACAAACTTAGTTTATCTCTTTCCACAGAGAAATCAGTATGTACATACTGATGACATAACTGAATAGTTCTACCTTTTCTCTCAAGAAAACACACAAAAATGTCTTTGAGTGTCAAGGAGGGGTGTAAGCCAAACAAACAAATAATTAACTGAATTCTGTTAAACATATTTCCACTGGTTGGGTATACTGCCCCACAAAGGCAAACAGCAGTAACTACGCATTTTGTCAAACTGAGACTAAGACTTGAAAACTAAGACTTGAAATGGGCTTTGGACATCTGCTCTGTCTTGTGACAAAATATCCCATTCCAATCATGCCCATTTCAGAGATTAGGAGTGTCAATTTTGCAGTAGCCACAAAAGACAAGTGAATAACAAGGCAAACTGCAATGACTGACAGTTGTTCACAAAGGCAAACCACAACTTTAAAGGCATTTTTCTCAGTTTCACTTCACTGTTTTTGTAGTTACTACACTTTGGCTTTGTAGGACAGTATAATCTTTATGTGTTAGTACATCAACATGCAATTCCCTCAATTTCAAGGTAGTATCCAATGTAAAGCAACTGAGATTCAGTGAGAGCAAAGCTGTGTATATAGTTTTCTTGAGTTCTTTGTACCAGATAATAATGTTTAGCTTAGGGATATCAAATAATTATCAATTATTCATTCTTATAGGAATGGCCAGTGACAAGAGAGGGTAACATAGGGTACAATAGGGCAGCATGGACCATCAAGTTTTGACTACCAGCCATATTCAATAATATTTCAATGCATTACAATTGCAATTTGTGTCAAGTACATTATTTCAACATGTGTTTTTGATGGGTTACTTTCATCCAATTGCTACCAAATTTGGATACAGATATATACAACTTTCTGCTATTTCACTTTTGTCATATCGTGTAGCACTGAAGCTGTAAAGGACTTTATACTAAAAATCGGTGGCCAGAATATGCAAATTTGATGCACATTTATGGTAATTAGTAAACATGAATAATATGTAAATTCCATGACAAACATATATTTGTGTAGCCTAAGTATTTGGCTTCAAGAAAAAATAGATACGTTCCATAAGATATATTTAGGTCACCAACAGCAGCTGATTTTGGCAAGCTCTGGAAAGAGTTAAGTTGAGTCTGCTTGTCAATAACGTAGCAGCCAAACGTTATTCACCAAAAGGACAACAGAAATGGCATATTGCAACACATCTCCCCTATAATCCAGTGAAGGTTCTCTTCAAGTTGTTGATGAATATTTATTTAAACTGGTGCAATAGAAAACATAATCAACATCTGAAGCAGCCTTCTGCACTAGCACCTTGCATACAAAGAAAGTTTGTTGTCACAGAAGTCTTGTGACGTTAGTTTCATGTGAGAAATTTAAAGTGACAGCTGGGTCTCAGACACAGAGGGCCAGCGGAGTCTGTAGAAATTTAGAAAATAATGACCAAAAGGAGATGGATTTTCAAATGAATAGTGTGAAGTTTCCAATGATATATATGGTCTATTAACAGATTTTTGCAGATAGAGATGTGAATTTTCTTCTTTGTTTTCCAGTTTGTGTGGATCGTTTTCTTGGTGACAGCTAGCTCGACCAGCAAAACTTTACAGTTGAGGTTGTTCAGGTTAATTGCTGAGGTGTTCCCAAGCAGACAAAGAGATGGCAAAGTTAGGATGCGGCAGCCAACGAAGATAGAAAGGAGCACTATGATGTTTTCTCAGAATTGTTGACAGTAATAGAGGTGCAGTGCCAAAATGCATGCATGTGTTCGGGCAGTTCTGTGTGCAGTGGGGACAAATGTCTAAAATTAAACCCATATGAAACAATTTCCGATCAGTGAGATGAGTCCTGTGGAGAGTCTTGATACTCTATTAACTGTATGTTAGTGTTTTTGGTCATGAGTATTTTTGCAGATTTGGGTCCAGAAATTGGCATTTGTTGAAATGAAGAGGTCTGGGTCCCATTTGGCAGAGGGTAGGCTGGTTGTGGTGTCTGTCTGTATAGTTATTCTGTAGATTTCTGACAGTAGTTTTTTGAAGGATGGTATATTGATTAGATGTGAGATAGATGCAGCAAGTTCTAGGTGGACCATTAGGGTGTTTAAGGTTGAACTGACTGAAGCTTTCATCTGTAGATATTGCAGAAAATGTTTGTTGGTGATGCCAAATTTCTGGACGAAATCGGCCAATGTAGAGAAACTGCCATTGTGAAAAACGTGCTGCAGATGAGTTCCGTTTGTTCTAGGTCGAGCCAAGTGTTGTAGAATTGCTTGGGGTGAGTCCATCTGTGCACATATTGAAGATAATTTCCTATTCCACAGTAATGGGTGAAATTTGGTGCTTCTAAGCCTCCTAAAGCTATTGGTGTTTTGTTAGGTGAATAGTTTTATTCTTGGTGTGTTTTTTTTTCCAGTAAAATTTTGCTGAATCTGTCTTGTAATTGCTGAAACAATTGACCAAATCATGTACACCCGTTTGGTTTGTTGGACTTCTTACATGCATGTAAACACCTAATAACAGATTTTTACAGTTACCTGATTATTGCCAGTTAACAGTTTATTGTGACAATGTAAACTCAATGACACGGGCATTCTTCAAATAGCGATGCAGACTGTCTGATCTTTGAGGGTTTTTAAGCTTAATATGCATCTGGGAGGGTTCAACTCTTTCAGGGTTTTCTGTGAAGAGGGACTGGCTCCTGCAGTGGGTCAGAACCCTCAGGACCTTGCCAATCGTCTGCATTTTCACAATGTTGTCCAAGCCATCGGTGTACTTCCAAGTCCACTCAATGAACTTGGTGATTAGCCCGGCCGGGTCATTGCACAGGCATATCTCTGAGGCAACCCAGTATTGGACCTGGTCGAAGCGCTGCAGAGTTGTGTGTCCACCCTGTGTATGTGTATGATGTGTGTATGATGGATGTGTGCATGTTCAACTGACCTATCTCTAAGCCCCAGCCATCGAACACAGATAAACCAACTGAAGTCTAGAATGATCCACACTCAGACATCTGCAGTCTGAAGCCTTGAATTTTCTCCAGATTTATGGAGATGTAAATAGAAGAGTTAGTGGACGTTTTGTCCTTTTTCTTCAGGAAGCAGTTGTGGTTATCAGCATTTCCATGGAAAAATTAGGAGTTTTGTGCAATTTGATATGGAAGCTAATTCTATAGGTCTATTTTTTTTTGGATTGAAATATAGACAATTAAGAGACAACATACTGCACCAGTACTTTTACTTTAATACATTTAAAGGCAAGTACATCATTTAACTAAGTAGGGTTGTTGATATTGTAGTTCTGCTGTACTTATTACTGTTACTTATATATTAATTATGTATATATTTTGCTGGTGATTTGTACTTTTACTTCAATACTCCAGTTCCAGTACTTCTTCCACAACTGGCTATAATGCACTTTGCAGAAATGCAAAAAAATGTAGGCTAAGAAAAGATGAGGCTATTTGCATATGTGTTGTCTGATAATTGATAATAGGCCTGTCGTTATGGACTTTGTGTGATTAGAGATTTAGTAGCCCAATTTAACCTTGACATAGTTGGGGGCTGGACTTCCTGACAGATTTGATCATTGTAATGTGAGAATATAGCACTTTGCAGTCTATCCTTTCACATTTCAGCGTTCCCTCTAGAGAGCTAGCAGAGTGTTGAAAGAAAAGGCCTTCAGAAGAAGGGGAGAGGGGTTAGGGGTTAGGGGTTAGGGGTTAGGGGTTGGGGGGGGGGGGGGGGGTGGCTTGGATTTAAGGCTCACCGTAAATCTTGTAGCCTAATCTTTTTTCGTATGCATTGTTAATGACTGCTTTTGTTTCTTAATGACATATTGCTTTATGAGGTCAAATTCAATGGTTATCCAAACAAGACTGAGGCTGCTAACGGCATATGAACAAAAGTTACACTGTCAGTGTGTGTGTGTGTGTGTGTGTGTGTGTGTGTCTGTCTGTCTGTCTCTTTATGTTTGTCAAAGAGAGAGAAAGTGAAAAGCAGAAGCTGTTTGACCAGATGTTTACTTATCCTGAAACATCCATGATTCATCCGTGGCTTTCATCCTTTGACCTGACAGACAGCATAGTTCAGCTCTTAGTAGAGGCCAGCTGGACGTTCACTCCCGCGGGGCCGAGACGAGAACCTCTTAAAGAGGAGGGAGAGGAGCCGCGACAAGGCGCTCTCTGTAATTTCAGCCTCTTGGTTAAGGCCAGCCATGCCCCGAGCACAATTCTGGAGAGCAACACGGTGCTATACTATAAATCATTCCGACCAAGGGCCATGCAGTTTCAAAAGCAAAATGAACAAACAAAGCAGGATTTAGAGACAAGGGAAAGGAGTCAATTTTCTTCGAAAAAGTCATCTGGCGCACTTATAAGAACAGGCCAATTACCAGTAGGCCTATCTTCTGAATATGTGTGCCTAAAAGCATTGCACTATGTGAGGCAAAAAAGATACGCAAATCAACAGTTGCTGCTGGCTTGGATCTCCACGTGAGCAAACAAGCACACCTGTTTTAGAATTCCTGGTGAAGGAACTGACAAGTTAGCCTACCCCTTCTCTTCTGACAATGTTTGAACTGCACTACTTTTTTACCTAAATCGAATGATCTCAGGCTGGACTGCTGAAGTGTTGAAGGCTACTTGCAAACTTTAAACGTCAGCAATAAATTAGCTGACTTGAGTTTAAAGAAGACGTTTAAACGATTTATTTTAGCAACCCGGTTTTGTGCTGTCAAACTGTCTGTCAGCAAATGACTCGCGTATGTGGAACAGTAAAGCCAAATGCATTAGGCCTATATTTGTCAGGTTTGCATGAAAATTTTATGTAGTCTTGATGTGAATTGCATAGGTCAGGTGCACTCACCGCTTTATCTGTTATAGGTATACACGCGCTATGGGAAATGCTACACCTTCAATGGCAACAAAACGTCAGCGAAACGAGCAAGGCAAGGCGGAATGGGAAACGGTCTGGAGATGATGCTAGACATAGAACAGGATGAATACCTGCCCATCTGGAGGGAAACAAGTGAGCATACCTGCCATATCTCATCAGTAGTTTATAATGTGTATGATCTTTAAATGCGTGAGATGAATGTGAGCCCACTGTAATTTATCATGACATGAATCTGAATTAGAATCTAGTGGTCTGAAAATTGTTACTCTCTCTTATTCTCTGTCCATCATGTCTTTGTGTCTTCCATCCATGTTTGTATCCTCTGAAGATGAGACCTCTCTGGAGGCAGGAATCAGGGTGCAGATCCACAGTCAGGACGAGCCACCCTACATTCACCAGCTGGGCTTTGGAGTTTCCCCAGGCTTCCAGACCTTTGTGTCATGCCAAGAACAGCGGGTGTGTGTCTTACGTCTGTGCAAACCATTACACCACTGGGAGGATTAGGCTACTATGCACTATGTTGGTAGATTAAGGTGTTAACAACAGCATAAAGTATTTACAGTAATACCTATAGGGAGGACACATAGGCTACTGATGAAGATATTTCTATCTGAGCTATGAATGTCTGTAAAATATGTGGTACTGAAGCTGGAGTGTAGGCCTGTCTCAACTCCTCTAGTTTAATATCTCAAATACATACGTAATCCTGCATGTGTGGTGATAAAAAACTGAGCTCCTTGAATCTTTAACCCAAGGCACTAAACCCCTCAATATCATGGGAATACATTGCCTTGATGTGCTTTCCTTTTGGCAAATATGAATTCGCTCTACAGGTCAATCTTGAGATTTGAGAATCAGTCTGGTGTTGACTACTTGAGGGAATGCAGGCACTGGGGAGCCCACTGATATTATGCAGAATGATAGATATGACATGTTTCAGTGTCCCTGTATAATTGGGCATCCACTAAATCTCAAGTTGGTGTGTAGCAGGGTGTGTTTCCCAAAACCGTAGTTGCTATCCAGTTATCCATTATGTGGTTCTCTGAAACAATAGCGGGGTTTCCATCCAAATTGTTGTGCAATGAAGAAATCCTCAGTTGGAAATATCTGCAAATGCAAAATGTCCCCAACTGCAAAACGTGTCAAATATAGCAGCAATGTGGTGAAAAAATGTCAATCAGTGTTTCCCAAAGTATGCATTTTGTTCAGTAAACCAAATGTATTTAGTTTATCACCATAGAGAAAGTAAAGCTGAGAATCAAATCAATCAAATTATTTGAATTGATTACCAAAATGGTTGGCTATTTATTTAATTGTCAACAATGAATCAATGAATTGATTAGCCGTTGTAGCCCTAATCATTATTTGAACGCAAGCCAGAAATGTGCTAATGGATCTTTGATTCAGACTTTATGTCAGTGTTTAAGGGTTTGATCATTAGGCTTTGAAGAGCATTCAGGTATTGGCTTTCCCCCAATCTTACAAAAGGCCTCTCCAAGTGCCTGCAGAGAAAACCTCCTCTAAATGCAAAACACTACATGCTTTAGAATCACAAGCCAGATATACAGTTACTCAGGAATATCCGTTACTTGCAGGAATAAGATGCGATCACCAGATAACTGAACTGTTAAACTGTTATTGGAGACACCAAACCAATTACTGACTTAAGAAATTAAATTAAATCCAAATTTAATACAATATTACTACAATGTAAATTAGGTTGAATATGTCAAAACACTTGGGTTAATTATATTATTATTTGGTGTGTGTGTGTGTGTGTGTGTGTGTGTGTGTGGGTGCTCCTACATGTGTAAAACAGCTGACCTACCTGCCCCAGCCATGGGGTAACTGCCGGTCAACATCCGAGTCAGTGATGCCGGGGTATGATACTTATAGCATCAGTGCCTGCCGCCTCAGCTGTGAGAGTGCCCAGGTGATGGCCGAATGCAATTGTAGGATGGTGCATATGCCAGGTACACACACAAAAATACACACACACACACGCACGCACGCACACACACACACGTGTGCATGTGTGTCTATATGTATGGCATTTCATACTCATACAGAAAGAAGTAAAAACTCAAAATCAGACCTTCACATTCATACTTCAGGAAATGAGTGCAACAGTTTACCAGTGTCTTACCGTGTAAGAACACAAATACATTCTCCGTTTCTCCCCTCCTCTCTCTTTCCCTCTTTCTCATACATACACACACAGTCACTGTCTTTCTCTCCCTCTCTCTCTCTCTCTCTCTCTCACACACACACACACACACACACACACACACACACACACACACACACACACACACACACACACCAACACCATCATCCTCAGGTGCATACATAGCAACATACTGTACCTGAATGTATATGTTCTCATGTTTTATCTACAGGGGATGCTGACATCTGCCCTCCCAGCAAAGTGAAGTGTGTGGACAAAGCTCTAGGTAAGACGCCCTTCCTGCTCTTTTCCCATTAATTCTTCATGCCTCTTCTGCTCACTTCTGCTCATGTTTCCATCTCCTCGCTTTTCCTCTCCTTCCCTTGTGTCCTCCTACATCCTTTCCTCTTCACATGTCATCTGTTTCTTCTCTTCTGTCTGACTATCCTGTCCTTTCATCCTTCCATTCTTTCCTTCACTTGTTGAGAGTATCTTTAACTTTTACGCTCATCTCTGTCCTACCCATAACTGTAAAGCCCTTTCTAAGATGTACTGTAAGTGATCTGCTGGGCACAGTAGATGGAACTATCCATAACTCCTAGATAGGGATTGCAGTAAACACAGCATACTGTCCGAATGGTTGTTGTCCTGGTCACAGCTTCCCTGCAGAAGAACGAGGGAGACATATGTCCATGTGAGACGCCTTGCAATGTCACACGCTATGGGAAGGAGCTCTCCATGGTCAAAATCCCCAGTCGGGGGTCGGCAAGATACTTGTCCCGCAAATATGACAGGAGTGAAGAGTATATCAGGTAAGCACAGAAAGATAGAGAGAGTTTTCGTGTGTGTGTGTATGTGTGCATACAATCATATGTTATGCAACACTGGAAATTTCTTGTTGACTGAAATTGGCGGAGAAATGCATGCAAAACATGTGTGTGCATTGTTTTCTTCCTCTCAATGGATTTGTTTACAAAACAAGAAAAGCACAGAAATACTCTGTCTACATCCATTGGGGACATCCATTAAATGCTATTTGTGTCTAACAATCCTGTGACAGCCCCCCAAAAACACAGCAGTTAGAACCGTTGAAACCAATTTAGCCAGAGCCCACTGGATTCGTCTTTGTCTTTCACTTCTCTGCCGGCTGCGAAACACAATAGCTTAAAAGCAAGAATTCCATTTTCTTGGTGATTATTTTAAGGTTAAGAGCAAAAAAATAAAACTGTCCAATTTTCTCCTACTGATTTTTTTCTCCTTCTTTTTGCATCTCGGTAATTATGGCCTGGCGCTTATTCCTCTGTCTGCGCAGTAGCTGGGCCATTGTGTTGTCATGGCAGCTAAATTAAAAAGTGAAAATGCAATTTGAGGACTGAATGCTCTGCTGTAAATGGTCGCTCTCATTACAAAATCTCCACACTGAGATTACGCCAAGTTTCCCCGCTAATTATTGCCACTCCCCTGTTAGGAGTTCCACTAATTCTCTCCCCCTTCATAGGAAGTGTTTAATTTGTCTGCATGTAAGACCCACTACAGTGCATCTGTCTGTGGTCCAGTTGTTTTTTTTAACCTCTTCTTTTTTTGGGATTTTACAGAGACAACTTCCTCGTGTTGGACATCTTTTTTGAGGCTCTGAACTACGAGAAGATAGAGCAGAAGAAAGCCTATGATGTGGCTGGACTGTTAGGTAGGCGTTAGACACAGTGACAGAAAGTGCTTAGAGCCTGTAGTTGTAGTCTGTGGTAAGGAGTTATGTACAACAAGCCCTGTGGTTTATGTTCATCATAACAAAATAATAACCAGTCACAATATCTTGTAATTGCCTGATGACTGTGCCACGTCCTAATTATTGTGACTATCAACCAAAACAAATTGTTGACAATTGATAAGCAGTTTCTCACCATCAGCTCAGAGGCATCAGTGTGACTTGCATAACCACTGTTGGAATTGAACAATCTCTTGTCACCTATGGCAACAGTGAATTGCTATGTAATTTATTGAGCTTCACAGCGAATTAGAAACTGATTATTGACCTCTGAACGCCCCCTCACACCTCAACTATGTTTGGTTCGACCGACTCCTCCAGGTGACATTGGTGGACAGATGGGACTTTTCATCGGAGCAAGCATTCTCACCATCTTAGAAATTCTTGAGTACATATATGAGGTACCATTCTCCTCACTCTGCTTTGTATTTGTATTGCATAATTTGTATTACATAATTTGAATTTTTAAGGTTAATTTGTACTAGAAATTAAAATTTTAGAGGTTATGCTGTAGGAAGACAGAGAGTAATGGCTTTTGATATTGCTGCTTCAGATGGAAGCATCTGCTGAACCAAAAGCATGACAGCACTGGGGCGCTGATAGCGTAGCGCTTAAAGCACCTGGCTAACTTCTGGAAGTTTCTGGAAGTTGTAGGTTCAAATTCCGGCTGCCACTGATGTGCCCTTGAGCAAGGCACTTAATCCTAAATTGCTCTAGGGGAGACTGGCCTTGAAGTAATTGGTTGCTGAAAAGATCTAAGTGGCTTTGGACAAAAGCATTTGCTAAATTCATAAATGTGCATGTAAATGCAACGATTGTGATTTGTAATTGCATGGATCAGGTGATCAAGTACAAACTAAAAAGGCTCTTCAGACCACGCAAGTCCCAACGGAACCAGAACCAAAATCAGATCCCGTGCTTGCAGAACCACACAGAGCAGAACCTGCGGACCCAACTCACGGACGGCACCATAGCAACTGTCCGACTAGAGGATGTAAAAGCCAAGGTGAGCTGAGAGGAACAGATGACCTACATACAAATGTTAATTTGGGATTAGACAGATTATATATGGAGAATTGCATGGTTCTTTCATTATTCTATAAGACTTTATAATAATTTTCATTAATAAACCAAACCAGTATAAGCTGTGAATAAATCATTACTTAATCACAATTTCAAATTAATGTTAATGAAAGATAGTTCACATGTTTGTTAATGATTTGTACTCTGTCTTTTCAGGGACCCTTACAACATATATCCTCAGAAATAAATAATGAGTTATGCCGCATTATTCCATGTTTAAAAATCCTTAAAATGATTTGTTAATGACATGTTAATTACTGAATGTTATTATAAAATGTTGCCTATTATTCTATTAGAACAGATAAGACTGTTTTCAACAAGACTTTGTCATACTGCAAGAATTGCACTCATACTTTATTTACTTCTGAAAAACTGCTTATTCATAGCACTGTTCCTTTAGTCTCACATAGTCTAGATGTTCATAAGAATGCCGATGGTGTGTTTAAAAAAAGGTTAAAAGGGTTATCCATGTTCATGTGCTTAGATAAATCCCCGATGTTCATTTCCTCACCCCCAGGAAGCAGGTGAAATTACCCTAGCTC
Organism: Tenualosa ilisha; assembly: GCA_015244755.2. NCBI lineage: Eukaryota > Metazoa > Chordata > Actinopteri > Clupeiformes > Clupeidae > Tenualosa > Tenualosa ilisha. The sequence goes on from PYXC01001082.1 coordinate 1,980,332, forward strand.
ACCAACAGGGGGTGTACCCGACCTCAGTTCTCCCCAACCACCATCACCTGCACCACCTCCACCACCAGCACACGCAGCAGGACTTCACATACTAGCATCGCCCCACCCTATCTTCCACCCCTCTGGTTTTACCATCCTGTACGTGTCTTTTTTCACCTCCTCTCTTGATGGACTTAGCTGCCTTCATGGACCTATTTAGAAGACTGGTTTTCAGAATAATCTGTTGGTCTCCTGAATGGATACAACATCTACCAAAGCCACTACCCTAGAAAAAAAACACCTCTGTTGCTTATGCTAATGGACTGGGCTGAACAGGGATCACGCCATGAAACTTGATCAGCGAAACCTGATCCAACTAGGCCAAACCACCTTGAACTGGATCCCTCAGTGGAGAGATGGCAGAGAGATACCAACACAGTTGACTACTTTAGAAGGGCCATTCACATGGACTCTGTGCTATAAACAGTACTTACACTTACACTGTACCTACACGTTTTATGTCCTTTTGCTTTTTGATGTCACGCACTGTAAAACAAATCCATACTCGTCAGTCTGTCTCTTATATGGACACATGGTCTGCGAAATCTAAACGACAGCATTGAAACCAACAAACGCAACAGCAGCAGCTGATTCTGGAATTCTAACTCGTTTAATCTAGCATCAACTATTTTAGGTCAGCTGACAAAAATGTATTATATGGTGTAAATAGAATTGTGAGCTCACATTTTACTATAAAATATGAGAGGTTGTGAAACAGATTTTACAGTAAATGTTGTGCACACTCATCATCATGTTTGTGGTAAACCAGAGCCACGATTAATCAGACGGTTACACTATCTTTCAGCACCAAATAAGTATGAGAGGCAGGTGTGTCCAGTTCAACATTGTAAAGACATGCTTCACCTTGTCATTGTTAATGTGATTTATGATTTATTTCTCTTTTAATATATACCTGTTATGTTAAAAATCATCTTTTTGGTTGTTATTAATGGCTATGTTTTCTGTGAAAAACCTGCTGCTTTATCTTAATGGTTGGTAAGAACTAATGACATTAGCAAATACGTTTGGTGCGGTGCATTTTAACTTTCCTTTAATTCTCCCTGTCACTAGAAATCAACATGACATAGATTTTTAAGTACCAAGTATCAAAGTTCAATATAAAATACACTTAATGGTGTACAGTACATATATTGTATGTGCTGTGATTGAATATGACACATTTCTCTAGAGAATCTCTAGAAACAATGAGAAAGACACTAGTCAAATGCTTTTCTCATAGCACAGCAAACCAGAACTGTGTGTAAAACCAGACACCAGAATGTTAGCAAATATGAGTAACAGAACTATTTAAAATATGTAAGAAAAAAGGCCCAATGAAGAGGCATTCGTTATTGTTCAGCAGCTGCACAGTTTAAGATTTTTGCTTCCTACAGCAACTGTTCAGACTTCTACTGCCCCCTATAGACAACACACCGATACATACACAAACACAAGAATCAAGAGATTTGTAATAAATATGGTTTATTTATAATAAGTTCTCAACTTTACGAAAAAATGTCACAAGTTAATATTTAACATTTACATATATATTTAATATATCTCATCACCATACATAACATTTATAAAGCCACAACACTGGATTCTTTGGGGTCCCAGGTGTTGGGAATATCCGCATCATAAAATCTCTTTCAGCATAATTTATTGAACAGATTATTTTGGGTTGGTTGGTGTAAAATAATCCCCCCCAAAAACTGTCATAGTTGATTTTAATTTTCAACGTGCCTCCACACAGGGCTTCCTTTCCCTGTATACTGTGTTCAAGCGTGAAGATCTGTGAGAAAGGAAATCAACATAACTGATTTTGTGAGAGAACAACAACTTTTTGGTGTTGCTAGACAACAAAGATTTTTGGTGAAGTCTGGTAAAATATCATCTGATAGACATAGATTTCCACTCCTCTAAAACCAAGACTGCCAAGACTCAGACTGAGCATGATGCAACATTAGAGCCAGTATGCTATTATTAAAAAAAAAAAGGAAAGAAAAGAAAAAAGAAAAAGATCCAAACCAATTGAAGGTGTCATGTATTTTGGATAAGAGTCAAAATTTGACATGAGTTAAAAGTCAAATTTTTTTCCAGCTCAAAATAATTGTTTAACACACATTTCACATTCCACAGAGACCATAGTAGACAGCAAGAGTGAGCCACTGCACACAAGGGTCTAATAATAGTAATTATGTAATCAAAATGAGCAGCCATAAAAGGTAATGTACGGCAAAATCACCAAGATAAGTGGGTGACCACCACATACTGTCACTGGGAGAGGTGCTGCTGCACACAAAATGGACCCACAAATGATTTTCCACACAAAGTTCTTCAGAAGAAGCTCAGCACACTTGTTAAGTAGAGAGTTTGAACTCCGCGTTGTGCAATCTCTTACAAATACTCGCCTACGACCACCACACATTTACATTTATATTTGACACTGGAGCTCTGACGCACATGACATGCACGCACACGCACACACACACACACATCTGCAAACAACTCACACTCACACTTACACACACCAACAAACAATCCTTGTATTCTTTTTCCTAATTTACATAGAATTACAGCAGCCTGGAAGAGAAGCCCCTTACAGACTGAAAGGCACTGATAACAGAGGGAAATATGACACAAATGCTTTCCTACTTAGCTGCTTAGTCTGGAATGGATCTGGCCCAGATGAGGCTCAGGCCTGGATCCATTTAAGAGTTGGCTGCTACACAGGCTGAAGCTCTAGCTGCCAACCAGCAACGCTACAGCCAAGAAACAAGAGTGTGCGCGCACCAACCAGATAGCCTTTCATTTCACTCCTGCCATTTCACACTGTTCGAGTCCTTCCAACACAGCCCTACTTCCACTCCCATCATGCTTGCTGTTCATTATCCTAGACTCCTTTACACCCTTTCTCCTTCTCCAGACCAACCTCTTCACGGACCTCAGTTTCCAGAACGTTCCGTGTGTGTTCGTGTTGCTCCTTCACTCCTTTCTCTTCACTGGGTTGCGCTACAGGAAAAAAAAAAGTGCTGACCATCACTCTTGGCTGAAGTGGCGCTCACCAGCTGAGGCTTAGCAGTCAGCTGAGCCACTGAGCCTCAAACCTGGCAACGCATCAAATCTGGCAACCCATCAGACCTGGCAACGCGTCACGGCTCCTTTCAACTTCATTCCTGAAATCTTATTCAGCGGGAAAAGTAAATAGGAGTCAAGGGAGGACGCCTGTAATCCCAGGGTTCTTTGTTTATGTGTATTGAGTCAAGGAGAACGCTCAGAATAGTGGAGATTAAAGCGTTTGGCGGCCAAGGCCTGTGGCTAAAGTACAAAATTACGTGGCATACACGTTCGAGTAGGTAGCTCTGGCATGTATGGAATTTGCAGTGAAATTATGTGGCCCTGTTCAAGTGGGTGTGTGAGTGCATGTGTGTGTGTGTGAGAGAGAGAGAGAGAGAGAGAAACCAGGTGTGTGACACCTGGATCTGTGCAGAGAGGGGTAATTATGGAGTCCCACTGAAACAGGTGCTCGTTTCACAGCACGTGTTGAAAGCATGGGGTTTTCAGTTGCATGGAGAACAGTGACCATGCTTGATCACGCTCATGCTGCAGTTATTCTGTGCGTGTGTGTATGATATTTATTTGTGTGTGTATGTGTGTGTGTGTGTGTGTGTGTGTGTGTGTTTGTGCCTGTGTTTGTGAAACTTGTCCCACTGCCATTGAGGAGGGTCTGAAGTCAAGTGGGGCAAGTTTCAGGACGGAATGGATCTGTCTCGGGCAGAGAAAGATACGGGCCTCAGGTGCTGTTTCCCGGCTCCTGCTCGAATAGCAACATGGCCAGCTGTGACCGCGAGCCCACGCCCTCCAGTGTGCTCTGGACGCAACGGTGAAAGGAGTCCTCACTTAGTCGCGGGTTGCAGGTGCGGTTCCGGTAGCGCTGGTGCAGAGCCGGTTCCACGGCACGGAACACATGCAAACCGGAGTAGCGGACGAACATGTCATATACATCCAGTGTTTCCAAAAGATCTTCGCTGTCCTAAAAAAAAACATATTCACAACATTAATAAAGTCATATTGCAATGGAATTACATCACACAACAAAAATATGTTGTTGAATTCAAACTTTCACTTAAATCGTATGACTTTTGGAGGCATTAAAATCCTAACTAAAGTTCTAAACACATAAAATAGTGAATCAAAATATGAATAAATTGAATACAAAGACATTTTGTGTCGAATAACAGTTTGACACCAATTGCTCATTTGAAGACCTTCATTTGATACAACGTTGTGTCTTTTTATTTACAGGGTAAGTGTTTTGTAGTCTCAGCTCTTACCCTGTTCTCTTGGTTGTCCGCAGCCATGTGTGTTCTGGCCGCCATGTAGTCGGCGTTGTAAAAGCAGGCCTCATCGAAGGCATAGTGGTCAAAGTGCCCGGCCTCGCGCACCAGGTCTGGAGAGACTGGCGGCGGCTGATCATGATAGGCCACCTTGGGGTCGTAGTCCTGAAAGTGCATGGGAAAGAAAGCCTGCCAGCCGCTGATGGCGTTCATCCGACAGCGGTTCAGGAACTCGGTGGTGACTACAGTGTCGGCCGTGGCCAAAAAGAAGAGCGTGTCGACCGGGTGCTTCCGCGAGACAATGTCCAGCACGCGCAGCAGTGCCGGGCTCTCCGTCTTCACGCTGATCCAGGGCACCTTGACCGAAGGGTACTTGCGCTCGTACGACGCCACCTTGGCCTTGACCTCGGCGAAGACGTCGCTCTGCGCGACACGCTGCGCCTCGAGCGGGTCGTAGATGAACAGGAAGGTGAGAACGGCGTTCTCGGCCGTCTCGAACAAGTTGGAGGCGTACAGGTCGAGGAAGGACAGCGCTACGGTCCGTTCAGAACTGACCAGCGGCAGCAGCACGTGGACCCGTGTGGCCTCCGTCACGTAGGGCATGGGGATGATCTCTACCTGGCTGAGCGGACGCACCAGGTGCACGCGGCATGCCAGTGGTCCGCTGTGCCCGGCCTCGGTGCGCGCTTCCAGCTGCAGGTCCAACGTGTACTCCATGCCGCGCGTCGGGTCGAAGCGCCGGTAGCCGTTGATCAGGCGCTGCTTGGAGAGGCGCAGTGTCGGCGCATACTTGCGGTTGAGCTCGGCCACCGCCGTCTGGACCACATCAGCCACGTCCAGGCGGTCGGCTCCCGCTAGCGGGCACTTGGGTGAGCCGTCAGCACAGGCGTACAGCTGCTCCTCTGTGAAGTAGTCCCAGCGCAGGACCTCGAAGCGTGTCTTAGGCTCAAAGGGAGGTGACACGCCGATGGGCCAAAGTGCACTGCGGTTTCCATCCACAGCCACCTCACTCACGTTCTTTATCTCCGCCTAGGTAAGGGAGGAGATGAATACACAGACTTGTACAGTTGGATATATCTCTTTATGTGTGTTTGTGTGTGTGTGTGTGTGTGTGAGTGAATGTGTGTAAAAAATTTTGTCCCTGTTACTTCTTGGTTTCCAATTACGTTTATGCATGTCTGTGTGTATGTCTGAATGTGTATATACATACCTGTCTTGACATGTTGACATTATAGTAATTGAAACCTCAAACTTGGATCATGTGCGATCAAACTGTTTATAAGAGTTGCTGATTTGTTTTAAGTTTAGGTGTTCATCTCACCTGTAGTTTCTCAATCTCCTCGTAGGTTCTCTGCAGTTCAATCTCTGTAAAATGCTTATGCAGATGATACATCTGATCTGGTTTTGACACAGGGTGGACTGAAAGGGCATTCCGGAAAGATCCGCTGTCCTCTCGACTAAGATCAAAGCCTGGCTCCAATGCAAAGTGACTGTACTGTAGACCCTGCAAAGAGGAGCCAACTGCTATTTAAATTACAATTATCAACAACAATCAGTAAATTAAAAACCAGAATACAACAATTAATAACAAGAATATCAAATTATGAAAAACAGACAATAAAATTATATACAGCAAACACTTAAATGCAAAAAGTTCAAGGCTATAAAATGAATTAAGTTTCTGAAAACACTGAATTCCTGTTGTTCACAACCAAAGCAAATGACCCAACATCAAGCACAGCCACAGCAGAAGGGAGCTGGGATGTTTTGATTCATTAAAGCCCTTCTCTCTGCAGGGAGGTTGTTTTCAGCCGCCGGGGCTTAAGTCGGGTCATAAAATGTGCCCTGGCCCACCAGGGGCTCCAGTGAGTTTCTGCAGGTATCACCTCAGCTGTTTATCGTCTACGCATAATTAGCTCTGATTAGTTTAAGAACTCTCAGCAGGGGATGGGGGTTGGTGGGAGCATTGGCAATGGAGATGGAGGAGAGGGTGTGGGAGTGGTGGTGGTGGTGGTGGAAATTGTCCACTCTGTGGATAAGCCTTGGCAAAGGAGCTAAGCATTCATTCCCCCTCAGGCACTCATTCTCTGTTTACATCTAGCAACTTTCCATTGTTCCACTGGAGCACTGCAAACAGAGGGGTGTTGACCTGAACGCACCCATATGGGTTGGAACATGCCCCTTTTTTAAATCAGAACCCTTTAAAACAAAAATGTAACTTTGAGCATGCAGTGTAGCTTCTTGAGCTCAAAAATGTACCCTCATCAATCAAGGCACATTTATTTTTCTGAGCCTTAACTAAACTTAACTTTAATTGACATTGTGATCTTGAACACACCCATGTAACAGAAAATAGAAAGCAGATGTATACCCGTTGCTGCATACACTTAAGCACACCCTTCCTGTGTTAACGCATCTCTGTTTATGAATGAGCATAAACTCATGCCCACTGGGTTCAGATGTTCCCCATTGGAAGAGCACAAATACTGGCCTCTGGCCCCTGCCATACCCCTGTGAGTCAGGAGGTCTCTGCAGGGGTCTGCTACAGATCCTTATCAGAACCAGAGGTCAAAAAGTCAAGCCCTCAGTGATCTATTACTCTTTGTGTTCTTCTTCCCCCTCCCCCTCTCATAAACCCCCCTCTGTGTGTGTGTGTGTGTGTGTGTGTGTGTGTGTGTGTGTGTGTGTGTGTGCATGTGTGTGTGTTTGCACTGGTGCAAGGATGTGCTAATCAAGCTAAAGTTACTGAACTGATGCAGTGTGTGTGTATCTGTGTGTGAATGCATATGTATATGAATGAAGATGCAAGATGCACCCTGGATAGAATAGCCAGCCAAGCATAATAATAGAGTTAATTCAGTGTCTTCATTTATGTGTGTGTATCTCTCTCTCTCTGTCTGTGCATGTGAATGAATGTGAGCATCATGCACTGTATGTGTGTGTGTGTGTGTGTGTGTGTGTGTGTGTGTGTGTGTGTGTGAAGGTGTAGCCACATGGATGAGGTGCACCCCGGTTTGAGTAGCTATTCAAGCAGAATGATGGCTTCATCCAGATCAGGCTATTTAGAGCGTAAGGAGTCTTGTTACCATGCCAGTGCGGAGCAGCTCATTTTATCCTCTAAAGTAGCTGCCAGCCAGCTCAGGGTAAAACCCCCATCCACACGCGACTCTCTCCATCACATAGCCAGCTTTTACGGCCAGTGATAGCAAGCCAGATAAGGTCTTCTGCAATAGTTGTTTATGGTTTTGTGACAGAGAGAATGTGTGTCTGTGTGTGTAGGAATGTGTGTAGATAAGTGTGTAGATATATATGTTTGTGTGTGTGTGTGTGTGTCTGTGTGTGTGCGCACCGTCCTAGCTCAGAGTGGAGGCGTGAACATCTCAGAGGGAGATTAACTAGGGTAAATTGACTGTTGATCGCCCTAACCAGCAGCAGCATGCTATGTTGCACAGCGCACCACCACAGCATGGCACGCCACTCCACGCTACGCCGCACTGCACCATATTAACAACGGTACACATCCCCTACTGAAACAGGCCCCTGTCTCAGCCCGTCCTGCAACACGGCCTCGTGGGAGCTGTGGCTTCCTGCTGGGATTGCTGTGCTCCAAGAGGAAAAAGGAGCCCAGTTGACTCTCGCACAAACTAGGCCTCGCCAGAGGAAAAATAAAAATCGTTTACATCGACCCCCTTTTTCTGCACCCGTCCACTGAAGTCACCCCGGGACATCTAAAAATGATTACTTCTCTCTCTGCTGCGCCCGTTCACCCATTAGTGGATATTAAGCAGCAAGTTGCTGTCTCTACACTGGAGTCTCAAAAGGGCACATATTTTGGAGTGCAGAGCTAATTTGTGTCCCATGATGTTAATAAAACCTAACTGGATTATCTATGCTTGAAAGCGTAAATGACTAGGGGAGCAGGACAGAGAGAGAGATAGAGAGAGACAGAGAGAGAGAGGGAGGGAGGGAGGGAGAGAGACTTTTTACTTGTGTGTTGCCGAGCCCAGCTGCAAAGGATTATGGGATGGGCAGTGAGGTGCAGAGGGGCAGAGGAGCAGAGGGTGTTGCTTCATCAGGAGTTACGGGTGCAGATGCAGAAGAGTCTAACAACAGAGTCATTCAGAAAGTACCAGGGGAGAGACTCTTGAGTGTAGGAGAAGGAGAGGGAGAGAGGGAGAGAAGGGAGATAGAGAGACAGAGAGAGGAAGATAGATAGAGAGAGAGAGAGAGAGAGAGTATAAAGTACGGATAGGGTAGGAGACCCGAGGAAGAAGAAGAAGGATATAAACAGAGAGAAGAGAAAGACAAGAAAGAGAAAGATAGATAGAGGGAGGAATAGAGGGACAGGGTGAAGATGAAAGAGAGAGAGTGGAAAAAAAAAACAACTACAGAGAAAAAAACAAGGAAAAAAAGACAGGCAGAGAAGAGCAGGACGAAGATGAGAAAATGATGATGCATAGAAAGAGACAGAGAATAGAGTGGGGGCCAAAAAGAGGGGAACAGAAGAGTGAGGGGGAGAGAGATCACAGACCCCAGGCACAGCTCAAACACAAAGACGCGGCTGCGTCATGCTCATCACCCGCCTGGCCCCAGCTACAGAAACATGCTGAGAGCGAGGAGGGAGCGTTTTAATCGGGCCTCCACAATTGTGCCGCCAGATTTGCCACGCATCAGGCCAGACCATGCAACAGCATGCTACAGAGGACATAAACACAGGCGGCGGTTGTTCTGCTGATGCAACGCCCTATGAGAAACAACGGTCTAACCTCAGAGCTGCAGGCTTGTTCTGATGTCTGCTGGGAAGAGAATCTGGGAACCCAGGGAATCTGCCCATTACATTTCATGCCTCATCACTTTATGTCTGTACTTCACTTCATATCTGAGATCAGGACTCAATATACAGTCGGTGTATTCATATATTACAGTAAATGTGTAACAACAAAATTATTACAATGAACACCACAGTGTCCTTTATAACACCATAAGAGCCATGGCTACAGAATGAGAAAAAAAAAACTTTTTCAAGGGAACACTTGAAGAGAATCAAAAGATTCAAGAGAGCCATTTAAAAAGAAAATGTGGGCCCGTATGCCTAAGGCGAGGCTCTCTGCAAAACTGACAGGATAAAGGCTGGAGGGTAAGATATGCCACCGATATTGTAAAGATAAAAACTAACAATCAAATAAATCTAATTAGCGAGTTGGTGGTGAGACAGCAGTCAGCTGGCGACTGCTACCTGAATCTTATGTGTCCATGTGGTTTTAGATAGTGTACTATCTCACTCTCTTTACTTCAAAATATACCTCACTGGATAACAGACCAGATGCCTAGTTAGTAGCTTAAATAAAGAAATTTGTCTGGACAGTGTGGTGTGAAAACTCAAAACTGCAATCCATTTTGAAGACACTCTGAACCCTTCCTATCAGTTGTAAATCTCCAAATGTGTGTGATGATGGTTTTTAGTTGTTTATCTCAATTAATTAGTTATTTATCTTGAAATGCTACAGGAAGAAGATTAAAAAAACCATGTAGATTAGTAGATTGGCTATATACCCACCTCCAGCTCATCCACACAGTTGGTGTTGGTATAGTCGATAATGCATCGGCCAAGCCACTCATCCGGCCGCACGCTGACAATGTCATTGCGGCAGTGGTCCAGGAACGGTTTAATCTTCAGGAGGAGGGCCCGCGACAGCAGGTACCCAGCCTTCCCGCTGCAGAACCGACCCTGGCTGTCCCCTCCAATGAACTCCTCCGGGCGGCCCATGTAAAGCTCACGGCCCATGCTCAGGTGGCCCACCAGCATCTTGAGCCTGTCCGGCTGAGTGTAGACGTCATCCTGGACCAGGTAGAACCAATCGTAGTCGTCAATATGGTGCTCCAGAAGGAAGCTGACCGTCTGAAACATGCTGACAACGGGCCGCTCGTCGCCGTGGGCGATCACGAGCATGCCGTGCGGGACCTTGCGGTTGCGGGCACCGGTGAAGAATGCCAGGCGGCCGTCCAGGTGGTGATTCAATGTGCGGTTGACTGCCACACCCATGGAGCCCAGTGTGGCTTTGGAGGTGAGGACTCCCACAAAGAGACGCTCCCGGATGCCCAGCTCTGTGCTGGCATACTTGGCCCTAAAAGACACACAACCACCAAACCATTCAGGAGGAGAGTCAACCATACAGTTTATCCATCATACTGTTCACAAGGCCAGTGCGTATGACCCTGAATATAATCTCCACACTATAAACTACTTAGAAGGATAAAATACAATATACTTTTATTTCTCAGTAAGAAACAGAAACTTGATTATTGTGCACAGAAAATAGTTTTGGCTGCATCACCTGTCACTATGATTGCCATCATCTGCCAATTTCCTGTTCGCAAGTTGTACTCTTAGTAAGGTTTTAATTGTGCTGTAGCTTTAATGTTAGTCCTCTTTTTGTAGGTCGCTTTGGATAAAAGCGTCTGCTAAATGCATACATGGAAACATGTAAATGCATATGTAAATGCACTTAATTCAGTTTTGCTCTGCAATCTTTTCAAACTTGACCACAGTGCCACCCACAAGCAGGGTCAAGGAAAGGGATGAGTAAGCAGCTCAGGTTCCATATTAGGTGGGGTGGTGGGGGGCGTGCATGGAGTTCAGCCACCAGCTGGAAGTGTGTCACAACACATCACAGGTGAGTGGAGCTACAGCTTATAAGGAAGGAACTGCAGCTCATAGTTTCTCAACTTTTCCTGTTCTGGAGCCAAGGCTAGCCTCATGGTTTTTTGTTGGGATTCAAAAACACTCAGTGCTCCAAAATAAGATTTCTGTTAATGAATTGCAAAAGTGTTTTGACTTTCATATTGACTGACTTTCATATTTACAAACTGATAACCATTTATGTGTTATGGAAGGTACTGTTACACATGAATTATGTCTTACACCTGTCCCAGAAATAAAGGCGAGTATCACTGAGAGGGTAGATTATTAGCACACCTTAATCAACTTCATTTAAGCTATATTCTCTCCTATGCATAAATGTGATAATAAAACCCCATTCTCTGACTGAACTGTTGACTTCATTACTTCACTAAGGAAAAATCACCACCATGCCTGAATGCTCAGGGAATACCTTTTCACAGTCCTGCGTCAGGGAGCACACACGTCTGTCTGTGTGAAACATCATGGATGAATGGTTGTGTGTACATTAAAACACGTGTGCAGCAGTAGTTAAACATCACGTTTAGCTGACCACATTTTTTTAAGGGAGCCTGACTGTTTTTAAGAGAGGTGCCTGTCTTTACCATTTGGGTCCAGCGCCTTAATAAAAACAGTTAGGTACTGATGAGCAACTTTGTTTTGCTGTTAGTCCAGTGATCGACAATATTTATACACAAACAAAAATCAATTCATGTGTTGTACTGCAATAATAATAAATAAGAAAACAGTATTGACTATAGAATTGTCCTCGGAGGTCCAGTTCATACCCTGGGGCATTGGTGGGGTGAGAAGGGGCTTTCTCCGAGGTTGCCGTGCTGTAAATATTTTGAACACATGGACGCTGAGATTACCCGGGTTCTTATCCGTGATTGACAGCTAGGGTAATGTGCACTTTTGACTTGCTTAGGCTACCCGTGCGTTAGAACGCCGAGCAAGGACCATGGGTCACCGAAGCCTGATGTGCTCTCCGGTCAAAGCAGGTTCGATAGGTTCGCCTAAAAGCGAGGCTAGAGAGCGCACACATCTGAGCGCAAAGTAAACAGTGCTAGAATGAAGTGATAGAGAATATGAGAGGTGATGCGTTTACGCGACTTGTGAGGTAGCTTACATCGCTGACAGGACCGATCTATGGCTTCGTGTGATGATGAATGTGTACTTCTCTGACGACACGCATTCGCTAACTCATGTTTACGATTATGCTATATTTGGCTTAAATTTATGCAGGTTTCCATCGGTTCCATAGTTATTTCGGATAGGCCTATTCATGAGACTGGCGCAGGCTACACCTGACTGCACCACTGTTATCCATAACTTACGACAACCCTAATACCATTGCTTGATACGTTAGAGAGAGTTAATAAGGCCATGGTCTATGTAAATTTGTCAATACGAAAAAAAAGACTTACATTTCCTGATACTTCGGGAAAATGTATCGGATTTCAAACGTTGCAGTTATTTGTTGCAAAGCAATGTAACAAATGATTTACAATAGGCTAAAGAAGCAAACCGTATGCTACGTTAAAGATAGGCTACAGAACCACCAATGCATAGTTTATGTGAAGGCCTACCCACCATCGAGTTGTTTTAGTGATAGAGATGTCATGACCTAGCCAGATGTGGCGATAGATGGGCATATGAAATATGAACGGCCCCCGTCCTCGCGCCCAAAGTAAACATCCATCACACGAGGAGAATTTGCCTCTGTGCGTCTCTGTCCATCCTACCTGAAAACTTTCTTGGGCTGACCAGGCTGGGCTGGCTTCGTGTAAGGCACTATTCTCGGCTCGAAGTCCTCGTCTGCGTCCCCATTTTCGCTGGTGCTGGTGGAGATCGAGCTAGGCTTTCGAGCTCCCTTCAGGCTCCCCGGCTGGCCGAGCAAAATGTCTTCCGAGGCGGCAATCCCATCCGACTCACACGACTCGTCCACCCAAGTGACGCTGAGCAAACTCAGGGTGAAACCCAGCGAGATGCCGACGATAACCGGCCCTATCGGCCTGATGAGAGAGATCAGCATTGAGAATCTCATGCTGGCTGTGCGGTGCTCCAAACGCTGTGTTATCCCTGCCTATTCCGCGTACGCGCTCGATTGTGATGGGCCGGGATGCTTTCAGAGGTTACCTACGGACGCTGCTGCTTCTGCCCCCTCCCCAAATTCTTCCATCTAGCGTTACCCGAGTGGAGGAGGCCAGTGTACAGACCGCTTTCTGTCCCCGCTAGTCTCTGACGTGTCACCGCTCCAAGCTCCTCCCCGCATCCAACAGACGTCAGGCAAGCAAGTCAAGACACTCGCAAGTTTGCCACCCACTTACATTCCGGTCGCTAAGACCAGGCACCATCTGCAAATCTTCACCTCTTGCCCAACCTAAGGGCATGCGTTTAATTCTTTTATTTGTGAGAACCTTCACCAGCCCCTACGACTCAAAAGAAAAATCAGGCTTCAGCGATAAAGAATACTGTGACCTGCTGTTAACGCACTAGGGGGCGATCGGTCGCTCAAGCTGGCGACAGCTGCGGCCGCGACTGTAATTTTTGGTCACTGGAAGCTTTCCTACGCTTGTTTGCATGCTTTTCCGTGGGTTAAAAGAGAACGAAACAAACCCAGTGACATTTAATGTCGACGCCCAGTGAATACAATCAAAACTACCCTAACTCCATGTCCCTGGGCATAGTTGATTAAGATTTATTATCATTCCATATTTTTTACTTGTCCTCTGTAATTAAGTGTAACAGACAGGTCTGCTGTTTACAGGAGAGCGGACGCTCCTCCTAAGGTCAGTTCAAAGGTCAGTATCTTTATGAGCATATATGCATTCTAAGACTAGGACCAATAACTGTAAGTACATAGTGCAGGAGAACATCATTTGTAGCTACGAAAAGCCATAAGAGGAGAGAGAGAGAGCGAGTGAAAGAGAGAAAAAGAGAGAGCAGTGTTCACTAGTCCTTGCAAAAACCTTGGGGGTAAATGTTCCCCTGCTGTGTGTCTTTGACAGCAAGGGCTGTTAGAGTATCTGTCTTAACTCTGTAAACACAAACACACACACACTCTCTCTCTCTCTCTCTCTCTCTTTCTCACACACACACACACACACACACACACACACACACACACACACACATCCACACAGACACACACACACAGTGGTAGTGAAAACATGGATAGCACTCAGTGTAGGCCTGCTTTTCATTATCCACTTTAAACCATTATTGAAACAGAGCAGAGAAAGCAGGAGAGGAGGAGACATATATTGATCGTTACACACACACACACACACAGACACACACACACACACACAGACTTGCCATAACACACAAAATAGTCTCTCCCTCAGCCTTGAGCCGCACATCTGTTCTCTGCCTCGCTGTCGATCCTTAAGGCTCCCTTAAGTGGGATGTAGTTGTGTCATCTACATGTCTGTTCACCTAAGGGTTAACATTGCTCTGCTTCTGTGAGATCTCCGCATGGTAGTCTGTGGCCTGCTCTTTAGTTTTACATTTGTATGTTCAATGTGTTTGTGTGTCAGGAGAGAACCACAGTCAACCCTGCTTGGAGAGTTCTCAAACTGTGGCTGTCTGTGTATGTGTGTGTGTGTGTGTGTGTGTGTGTGTGTGTGTGCACGTGTATGTGTGTGTGTGCACGCGCGCATGTGTTTGTGTGTGTGTGTGTGTGTGTGTCCGTCTGCCTGTCCCCCACTTTAAGTCACTGCTCACACGCTTGCATAACTTTCTAGCTGCCGAGCATGAAGAGGGAGAAAATTAGCATTGTTTTTTTTGGTTGACCTCAAATGCTCCATGTAAAAAGCCTCCATGCACAGATGCATTTTAACTCAGTAAAGTTGTTTGTTGTCCTTGAGAATTTGTAGTGTTTACTGTATGTGGAAACAGATGGCTTTGAGAAGGAGTCATGAAATGTAGAAAACAAATGTCTTCTAAGGCTATATATGTATGTATATATATATATACACACATTTTGTATAGGTTCTATTCTAAATCTCAGTTCATAAAGTTTCAATTTATATATCTAGACTCAGGAATGGCTGGTAATAAACATACTCGTGTGACATGATAATTTACAGAAAAGCTCAAACTCTCACAAAACTCATGTGTCATCCACTGCATACTGTGACATCTAAAGCCAGATATCATTGAAAACCTCTATGATTCATTTAAAGGAGAAATCTAGTGTGAACCAATCAGTAGCCCTGTTGTTTGAGGTGAATGAGTGCTATCGGCAGGAAAATTAAACGAGAAAATTTGATACACCATAGACCAAATTGTTAATCAGCAGCTAACACTAACTGAATGGGGCACAGAAAGTCACTTTCGGGTTCATTTTCCTATGCCCCATCCCGTTAACATGAGTTGTAGATTCACTATTCTGTGTTTTATTACGTTTTCAGGCTCTAAGTGACCTCAAACAACAGGGCTGTGGATTGATTTGCCCCAAATATCTTCTTTAAACTTTAAAACAGAAGCAAAAAAAAAAATCTCTCTATAGACTTAGTATCTGAAGGCCTTACTGTATGTTTGTTTTCTTCATGGCCATTACCGTTTGATCTGTGAGTGTCAGTGTGTGTACGTGTGTTAGAGTCAGAACTGGTAACACCAGTGACAGCCTGCCCCGCTTACCGGTAAGGATTATCTGCTCTGTCTGTGACCCAATTAGAGCTCCCCCACCCCTGACTCCGGGGATTAAACCTAAGGCATGGGCCACGGGGTCGCCACTGAGGCGCATGGTCACCACAGCAACACCTGAGACGTAGTATTTCATCTCTCGTGTTATGTTAGTCTTGACAACACAAAAGATATTGTGAGTAACATAGGTGGACGACAAACTCAATTTAGTATAGATGCTCCTGTTCAGAAATACTCCACTGCAAGCGTGTTTATAGTGAGTAACATGTAGGCCTAGTTAAAAGAAGATGTATGGTGAATGTCACAAAGAATTCCCAGCATTGCCTACCATAGCCATCATGACCACTGTCAAGTTCAAATTCAGTAATTAAGAAAGAAATTAAGACAACACAACAGTATGATCTATCACATAACTGCAAAACCGCTTCAAACCCATTGTTCCCAATGTTTTCAAACCCAATGTCATACAACCCAACTACATTTCAAATGTAGTGGAGTCAAAAGTACAATATCTCTCTTCAAAATGCAGTAAAGTAAAAGTCACAGGTTTCCCAAAAAAATAATAGGGCAAAAAAACCTGAAACCTGAAAAAACAGAAAAGTACAGACACCCAAAAACATACTTAAATACAGTACTTGAGTACATATACTGAAGTATTGTCCGCCTTGGTTAGTACTGATGGTCAATTTCATAGGGAAGCAGCAACAGAGATTGTTCTGTATTTATGCCACAAGATGGCAGTATGCCTTAAGATGGCATTGTGCAGTGCGATTAAGTTAATGCCAAAAACTCCAAGGGTAGGCTATTTGAAATATATGAAATGCATTTGAAAGGTCTAATGTTATCTCATGCACTGAATGTGACGTTTTTAGAAATGACAATATAAAAAAAAATATGTCAGCAATAACTTCACATGATGAATCTCAGAAAGACAGTCAGAAAGAGATTTTCACAAAAAAATTATTCTTTCCAACTATATGCATGGTAAACCAGGAAAACAGATTGTCATGGCGTTCTCCCGACCCTGCCTTTGAGCTTCTAACTTAAAAACAAGTACTGTCACTTTTGCTGTAGATCTTATCAAATTTACAGTGATGTAATTCACATTCTTAAAATTAAATTCTGACTGTTGCTGTTATCCATGTGTGGTGCTCATAGTCTCAGTATCCAGACCGAGGTACAGGCTGGGGGCCAGGGCATTGAAGCTGCTGCTGCTATGGATGCCTATGCTGAGCTGATGTCTATGCTGGATGTCTATGCTGAGCTGATCTGACTCAGTGGAGCTACTTGGAACGGTGGTGGTGGAGCTGAGGGTAGAGCTACAGCAAAGTAGAAGTCAGATGGAAGCCAAAATGGAAGATCTACAAGCCAGAACACAGCACAAGAGGCAGAGCTGACGGACATGAAGACTAGACTGGCTGTAAGTGAGATGGAGGTAGAGAGTCTGAAGGGACGGGAATACCATGGGAACCATAATGTTGAACCTGATCAAATCAAGCACAGAACAGAAGCTTTTGCTCCAAGTCATGAACACTGAAGTGGAGAATCTGAATGCTGAGAATTCAGCACTAAGGACTGAAATGGTGAATCTGATCAATGTAAGTGGAGCACGAAAAGCAGAGCTGACAGTGCTGAAGAACTAATTCAGCACCATTTAAGGAGAGATGTTGAATCTGGAAGAGATGAACAACCTTCAGGGAGCTGATTTGACAGCACTTACAGACAGCGTAGACAGCCAAATGCCTGTAAGTCCAAAAGCAAATGCAAACTCAGGAAAACAGCGAGTTGAATGTGGTCAGTGAAATCATCAGCAATATTGGACAGGCCTACAGCTTCAGTGATTGGGATCTTGGGAAACAATCAACATCTTTGTCATTGAGTACCAAGTATTTTTATGTGAACTCTTTTATCACTCTTGTCCTCTGTGGCCTCCCTGCTGCATGTGACGATGACTGACTCACACCTCAGCCCTTGTCCGTTCTCCTTGCAGCAGATTGCAGTGGGCAGTGCTTTCAAGGGGTGGCCGATGTCCACTGGTTTTGAACACACTGCATGTGAAAACTTAACTACGTTAATCGTGATATATATATAAACTTGATGATTTACACAATGCAAAAGTGTAACAAGTTTGGTACCAAATTACAAATGTCATAATTGAATGAACAGACATGTAACCTGAACAATGTCAGTACTGCATGTCCTGATTGTGTTACATGACATAATTTCAGCAGCCCTATATTATGTGTTACCCAGACTTATGCTAAAGGAAAACTGAGACATGGAGGCCACAATGTTGCTCTGGTCTCACATACACAAAACACCCTATCAAACTGTATTGATCTGAAATCAAAAACATGTTCATCAAGCTGTCCCATTCAAATAAGGATCAAGATTCAAGAAGTTGCATCAGGAGGAAATCAAAAGGATCTCATAGTATTGTTTGTGTGGTCATTCCGAGTTTCTAAAATACAAAGACGCAGTGCCAAAGAGAGGATTAATCTTAGAAAAGACATGTGATAGCCTCACATAGCATCACATATCAGCCCTCATCACTCTCCCAACTGGTGAATAAATACACACGGTCGCTTTTTTATGTTTGTATTGAGACAAGTCCACAGCAATCTACACATAAATATGATAATGAAATACATTTAGACATTCAACCGCTGTTCCCCAGCTGTGCAACAGCAACTCCTGTTGTCCGGCCGTGCCACAACCGCGCCGATTTGAGCAGATAAATGGTGGCCTGTGTTCGGAGACCTGGCAGGAGATCATGTAGAACTCGGAACCCGGAGAGAACTGCAAATTAGCCAGAGACCCCGCACCGAGCACTGTGCTGGACAGTGCCATTGTCCTGCCTCACAGTCGCGCATTCAGAGGCGCACTCGACGCGCTGCGGTTTGCCAGGGCCCGGGTATTGTCTATTCACGGCGGACACTTCTGGGATGAACACTGGGGCAGTGTAGTGACGGAGGGGAATAAACGCGAGGAATGTACGCTACACTTTTTACCGAATAATGTCACTGTGCCGCCGCCTCGCTGTGCACGGCCAAGATCACATGAGCGAGTCTTCAACGGTCTCTCTGTGCGACTTGGGAATCTGAAAGAGCGCAAGGCAAAACAGAACGTTTTCTTTCTATCTTAGAAAAAGCGGAATTGTATTCAGGGCTTGGGTTTGTCAAAGAGCTGTCAAGCGTAGGATTGATTTTATAGAGGGCATCCTAAGAGAAAAGACTGTGGTTTGTTTTGGAAGAGGGAAAATTCCCACCCTGCTTATCCCTGTCATGGGTTACACATTTGGCCCGATGTTGAAAGGGTGCTTGACAATACAGGTCATTGAGGCATAGTGAACTAAACTTTAAGGTAACACCTGGGCATTATAATAACTTTTGAGTGTAAGGTTTGTCATTTCCAAACGCATGCGCGCGCGCGCACACACACACACACACACACACATACACACACAGAGAGAGAGAGAGAGAGAGAGAGAGAGAGAGAGAGAGAGAGAGAGAGAGAGAGAGAGAATGCCTACAGGTACAGAGAAGTAAAACTGCGTTCACAGGTGATATATGTTGAGTAAATTGACACAGGTGACAGGCTTTCTGAAAATACTGACACGCCCTTGACTGGCACAAAAACATCTGGCTTTTCTGGCACACACACACACAAACACACACATACACACACACACACATAAATACACACACGGAATGAAAAAGAGAGATCTTTTGACAATGGTAATCATCACAAAGCAGATGTTGTGACATGGTAGAAATTTGTCGAATTTCCTTCACCGCAAAAAAACCGACCTCAGAGTTAGAATTCCATCAATGAAATTAGGTTATGCAGCGCATATTAGATTATGAGAGGTTTTAAATTAAGACTCAGGCAAGGCCTCGTGAAACAGAGGAAAGCAACATGCGTCCCAAGCGTTTAACCTGTCATATTATGGGCATACATCTAATTTAATATACAACTTGTGGGTTTACATTATCATTATTTGTTATTTTTAGCAACCAGTGACATTGTTGAGAAAGCCTACTCTCTCTCTTTTATGTCCATGCGCGTTAAACAGAATTTAAGGTTCAAAATGTTCGCTGATGTTGCATGTTGCAACATGTTATGGCGTTTCATGTCACTGCAGTACTATAAATTGAGAATATAAATGCAAGAAATACATTACCCCTTCTTGGCAACGTTAGAAGAGAGAGTTGAGTGTGTGTGTGTGTGTGTGTGTGTGGTGTGTGTGTGTGTGTGTGTGTGTGAGAGAGAGAGAGAGAGAGAGAGAGAGGGAGGGAGACAGTTGTTACCGGTGTATGCAGGGTATTGGATAGTGGGATAAATGAATTCCCACTTCTCTCCCTCATCCCCAATTTCATGAAAAATACCAACGTTTGGCACGGGGATTTGACTTTCATTCCCGTTGACTTCAAGAGCTTTTCACGGATTAGTGCCGCTTGATAACCTGGGACACTGACATAGCCAGGAGGCGAAAGCGACCGCCAAGGTCAATATAAACTACCGCGCACTTTATGAAAAACACATCAAGAGCACAGAAGGATATCATGACATAAATCTAAAAGTAAAACCCAAGAACACCGAGGAAATAAAAGGAAAACAAGCTCAAATAATAGTTTTGTTTAATAAAAACGACATAAAAAGACCATTGCCTGTTTTCACAAATGCAATGTTTGGCGGGCCCCCCAAGTCTGAAGTGGAGGCTTTTTGGTGATCTCACCATGGTCCCTGTCAAGCTCCCGCCTCAGTTCTCCAAACAGAACATTTATGAAATATTTATCTTTTCTCTTGTTGGGCCGCGTTTCGTCTTAAGACCTCTCCGTCTCCAAAATAACTCTAGCCTTCTGAGTGACAGAGAGGGTTTCGCGGGGACCCGCGGCAAGAGCGCATTGACAGCGAGTTTTGATGCGAGCTGGAGGTATGTGCTCTGATGGGAGGAATGAGGAAGAGTCATACGCGTGCGAGATTCAAACCACACATACTTGACGCTCACGGGGCGCGCGTAGACCTTCAGATGCTCGAGGACTGCCGAGGAGAATCGCTGGCCAAACAGAGTACTACCAAGATCAAGCCGACACCTTTTGAAAGCACGGCGTCTCTCTTTACACTTTTCATAGCTTATTAACTTGGAAAGGAGTGGGCTTTTCGGTCACAACAGACGACAGGTATTGGCTACGTGCCTGCTGTAGGGGTTTTCAGAGTGATAGCTCGAAGAGTGAGGAATATTGGGAGCCATTTGTGTGAAGTGCGTGCCACATCCAAGTGTAAACATTCGACACTTGCCTGATTTTGATCGGACCTTCAGTGAGGGGCGCGAGTAAGTTTGTTGATTCCCCTATGAACAGCGGAGAGACATAAGGAAACGTCTGACACTGCTTACAGCGGTGAAGCGTGTCTGCACTACGAGCTGGAACTAACTTTGCGTTCAACAGATGTCCGATACTAAGACGTTAAGTTTTTCGGCAGGTGTTCAAGGCCGGCTGTCGTCCCTGAACCGCTAGGTGCACAGACTGAGAGGACAACCACACCTCCGGATGATGCTTCTGACACGAATCACTCTCACTCTGACCTTCATTCTCCTCAGTCCAGTCAGCATTCTCCGCCTGTGGTGGTAAGTCATACCCAACAGTTTATGAGGCATTTTATATCATAAACTATAGTATTTATACGATGTCATGTTGATTTTATCACTCTTGCAAGGAATATCTGTGTATTGGGTTCAGAGTATTCTGTCATCTAAAAAAAAAAAACAGTTAAAATAGTTTTAGCTCTGAAAGTTGTAAAATCCGGTACTGGGCTAGCTGTTTTGGAAATGGAAATGGCAGAATTTATGGCTCTGGGTTCAGGATCTACAAGTTTGAATACAGTGCAGTGAGAAAACAGGTTTGGTCAGAGGGTTAGACTGAGAGGAAGACAGGCAGGGACAGAGTGCCTAATGACTTATTCCAGTGGGAGAAAGTGAGAAACACACGAAAGGGTTAAAGTGACAAACCGAGCCACATATGGTAGAGCGTCGGAAATTAGCCTGACCCGGATCTGGTCCAATCAAGCCCTTTTCTGGGCCTGATTCACACCACTGTGAGGTGTTTTCTGGGAGTAGAGGAACCAAGGCTATGTGTGTGTGTGTGTGTGTGTGTGTGTGTGTGCGCGCGTGCGTGTGTGTGCCTTTCAGGTGAAACATGCCCCTTTATTTTGCATATGTGACTGAGGAAGTGCACTGACCATGACTTAGAGCTTTCTCATTGCATTCATCCACTGAAAGAGTCTTTGGTTCATATTAGACAGCTTGAAAGAATGTCAACCTGGCAGGCATTAAAGGGCATTTCGAAAGAATCTGAACAAGTCACATAATATTACAGACATGCATCTACAAGTCTGTCACCACTCATGCAAATGACATCTGCATTAAAGCCAAGAATCAGAGCACAACTGAAACGTGCAGTAGAATTAGCCTAGTCTGAACAGATTTTCATGTGATCAAATCCCAGTCATAATGAGAGAACAATCACAACAATTGTACAACAATTGTAAAATGTGTTTGTTGTCTTTTAGTGTAGCCGATTGTTTATTATTGTGTTCTTGCAACTTTTGGAGGCATTCTGTGTGTTCAAACTCTGACTTCTGTTTTATGGGATAACATCTAGATGGCATCCGAGCTAAGAGTCCAACAGGAAGCCATGCATAAATGATAAGTCAAGAACAGGCAGAATGTGGTGTGCAGCATAATCAATTAATGAGAGATCAATGGTAGCTTTTTGAAGAGTATAATTTCACCACTGGTAGGGGGGAATCTGATAGTTGAAAATGGAAAAGAGAGTATGCAGGTCTATTCCTCTTGGACAAAAAATGTTCAGAGACCTGAAAAAAAGATATACAGGAAAACTAATTGGATTACCTAGAGAGGTTTCTCATAATTTGATATTTTGTCATTTCAGATTGTATAACTGCATTAACGTTACTAAATTTGCAGGTATGTCTAACAGCAGTCATGTTTTCCAAGTAGTTAAAATGTCAGCAAAATATAGCATAGGCCGACTCCTGACACCAGATAAGAATCATTACAAGATTAGTTAGTCTAGTGTAGCCTATATTACTGTGTCTGCAGCTGTGCTTGTAACAGTAAAATTTAAGAGCTCGCTGTCACAATTTCTGGTCTTAGTTTCAGACGCATGCTGTAAAAAAGATTATCTCATTCAACATAGCTCTCTTCAGTCATCTTGTTGCTTAGATTGAATTAAGTTTTGTGAAAGCATGTCAAGCTGACATGTAATATGGTAACGTTGACACTACAAACTGACAGCAGAATCAAAGCAACAAGATGGTTTGTGAGGCTAATGTTGAGCGTACTAATCTTTTTTTGTAACAGTGTGATTCAGGTTTGGTAAGTAGAGTTCAAACCAGGACATTTCTGGGATGTGTGTGTAAACCTGAAACATCTGGATTTTTGTTGACATTTTGTCCGTACAGGGGACATCCTGTACTGTAATATTTCAGACTCTGGACGTAGTACAACCAACCTTTCCATATTTTTAGATTACGTACAGTTCATACACCTTCGTAGAATTCTATGCCTTCAAGGGAGGGGGAGGGGCAAGACCTCCTGACCACATGATCCTCTATCAGACTGAAAGTGCTGAAAGATAGAAAGGAGGTTTTATTTTCGTTGTTGTTTTTAAGGCATTAGTATTTGTATTCCAAAACAGATTATTAGTATTCTAACGTGTTGCAGGTTTTCCTCTGAAGCCGCCCAGCGTGACTTTTTTCCTTTGTTTTGTTTACTCAAGCTGAACCAATAACGTGAACCAAGCTTAGTCATGCAGTTGCGCTAATACAGATAATAGAACCATAGTAAACTTGGGTCTGGGGATTCTCTCAAACAAAAAACCACAACATGCTCTCTTGCTCACTCACTTGCTCCCACACACACACACACACACACACACACACACACACACACACACACACACACACACGGGTAGTTTTCCACATTGGACACCGTCCAGGCCTCATCACTTTATCAGCAACAACGAACACATTGATAACAGAGGATTGATTCACAGAGGTAGGATGACTGCTGCGTGTCCAAGAGCAGTGTGTGTGTGTGTGTGTGTGTGTGTGTGTGTGTGTGTGTCTGCTCAGTTTAGTTCAAAGTAAACGTGAGCAGTTTTGATGCAGTTTTAAGTCATTATTTCACTGCACCGTTTCCCCAAGTCCACTATGACAGCTGACAAACGAGGGAGCTAGCTAGTGTTGGCCAGGCTCTCGGGAGGACTCCACCTCTGTGTTCGGTGCTGTGTGTGTGTGTGTGTGTGTGTGTGTGTGTACTCACACAGGATCCTGGAGGGTGTGAGTGTATATGTGTTCGTGTGTGTTGTGCACTATATGTGCTCTTGGGAGGGCTCCTCCTGTGTGTGGAACTGACGTCAGTAGCTGTTGCCTGAGTGTCCTCTCACTGCCCCTCAGAATAGGGGATTCATGTGTGTGTGTGTGTGTATGTGTGTGTGTGTGTGTGTGTGTATCTGTGTGTAGAGTACCATGATGACATCAGTGTGATTTTGGCCATCAGCTGACCACAGCTGTCCAGTCAGCTGATGTAGTGGGAAAATCCATTTCTGATCAGTTGGGCCGACTGTAAGAGTGTGTGTGTGTGTGCGTGTGCGTGTGTTTGTGTACTGTATGTGTATCCGCTTTTGATTTCACACACATGGCGACCTCTCTGTAAATCTCTTTCCTTATCTGACTTTCTTCTCCTCCCCGGTGTTTTTCTTACCCCCCTTGATATATTTTTCCCCCTCTCACATTCAAATTCAAAGACAGAATTGCCCATGTGGTTTCCAGAGCTGCCAAAGAAATCAGTCCTGAACAATGAAAGACATATCATGTGTTTTGTTTCTCCCCATCCTTTTCTCCTCTTTTCTCCACTTACTTACCCTCTTCTCTTTTTTCTTCTCTTTTTTTCCAGTTTCTTTTGGTCTGTCCATCTTTCTGTCTTTCCCTCTCCTCTTGATTTCTCTCTGCCTGTCTCTATCTTGCTCTCTTTCCTCCTTCTCTCACTCCCCTCTCCTCCTTCTTTTTCTCTCTCTCACTGTTTCTTTATATCACACGTAGTCAACGTCAAACCACCTTTATTGTTTCCAAATGGAAACAGGTCTGCTGCGGGGGCTGTGTAAATAAACACAATAACCTGAGCATCAACCAGAAACAACAGCACAGCATTTTGAGTGGATCAATTGGGATTCTAACCTCTCTCTTTACCTTTCCCCTGCCTCTCTCTCGCTCTCTCTCACGGTCTCGCGCACTCCATCTCTCTCCCACTCTCTCTCTCACTCACTCACTCCAACTCTCTCCCTCTCTCTTGTTCCCTCTTACTCTCTCTCTCTCCCTCTCTCCCTTTCTCTCTCTCTCTCTCTCTCTCTCTGTCCCAGGGTGTTGGGTAGCCCTCTGGTCATGGACCACAACAGCATCTGCCGGAAGACCAGGCGTCTGGGGGCCAAGCACGCCGAGCTGTGCCAATCTCAGCCGGAGATCGTGCAGGAGGTGGTCAAGGGCGCCCGCATTGGCATGCGGGAGTGCCAGCATCAGTTTCGCCACCACCGCTGGAACTGCACCAACCAAAGCAAGAGCCTGGCCAGGATCCTACAGCAAGGTGAGGGCAGCGTAAAGAGCAAAGAAAGGACAGAGAGGATATTAAATCAGCTGAAGACTCATTGATTGCTACTTGTCTGAGGAAATGAAGCAAGTGGATAATGAGTGAATGGATGAAATAGTACCAGGGCATCAGACTAACATTTAACATTAGTTGCACCAGTTCATCTAACCTTTCTTATTTAGGTGCACCAGAAGATAAGCTTAAAGTCTAAGCATGGACATCCCTGATAGTTCCTGGCATGTTTGTTTGTAGTAGATCATGAGCACAGTAGGAAGTGGAAAAAAAAAAGGACACTCAGAAATATCAGTCATTAAAAGTTTGTGTCTTTGCGTTGTGTAAGTTACTAGAAATTTTAGAGATGTGGTGGTGATTGCATTGGATGTAGTTTCAGTAGCACCCTGGATAAACACTAGTCAGTGTCATGGAGTGACATCAAGGATTTCCTGATTTATTATTTAGTGATAAAAATACCTCAAGTTTTATGACTGAAGAAGAAATAACACTAGACTTGTCCATTTCACATTTGTCACTCAGTATTACAGCAGTGGTAGAGGGCAGGCGTGTCTGCAATGACTGAAGTGAAGTCAATTTTGTTGAGTGGACTTTTCAGTGCTGTGATGCTCTTAAATTGTCTGTGTCTGCCACATCTAACAGCGGACGTCCTCATGTTATCTTGCTGTGTTGCTGCAGTGTGTCTGCACTGTGTAAGGATGTGGCCAAACTCCTGGTCTTGACCGCTGGGAGAACACGCACATACACACACGCACGCACACACACACACACACACACACACATACACACACACAGCTCTCACCACATAGCCTCACACACTTGCACGTTACAACAGTTTCAGGAACATAATCCATTGTAATTCCCAGAAAAAGAATTTTCTTTGGAGCTCACAGACTGGGCCTTGCTGACACGTTGACTTGTGTGTGTGAGTGGGGGGGCTGTGGTGGTGATGGAGTATGTGTGTGCGTGTGTGTGTGTGTGTGTGTGTGTGTGTGTGTGAGTTGAGGGACTAAGGGGGGGGGGGGTTCCAGGTGGCTGCCATACTCCCAACTTACTCACGACTTAGTCAGGTCCTAATCAGACCCAGAAGTTGGAATGTCTGCGAGCACCACCTCTGGCCATAGTAAGGCATGCAGATTTAGCTGAAGATATATCAGCCAGGCTGAATAGGTGATGCCAGGCCATGCAGGCTTATAGTGACACAGTTGCCGCTCACCCTCAGACACTGTGTGGAGAAAAGCAGAAAAGATGCACTACCACTATCTTCCACTGAGAGGAGCTCTTCCTAAGAGATTGCACTTGTCCAGATCTGACCTGTTTCACCAACTGTTAAATTATTTTGATTTTAGCGTGTGGAAGACCAGCACTTGATCTAATACACTGATTTTGTCATCCTTTGCCCTTCTGAAGGAGTGTCCTTCTGAGATGGGATATCCCTACATGGGATATGACCTAAGTTACACAGCAGGGCTTCAAGAGGAAAGGGCACCCCACGTAACAAGATTATCTACTTTCAAGGTTATTTACAGGAAAATTCAACAAACTAGATCATCAATGGTTTTCACCATGAGGAAGGAATTATACATAGCAGAGCTGAAAAATCTTGAAACATTATGAAAGGCCTGAATTCTTGGGATTCTTGGGATTTCTTTCATCTAATGTATCACATTTGCTCAATTCAATTTAACCTAAATTAAAATGAAAAAAGTAACAGCACATCTGCTATCTTGTTCATAGCTACAGACATATGCTCATAACAAAATGAATGATTACTGAATAGTGAGAAATGCCCTTGATTCTGGATTCCCTCTTAGAACTTTTACTCGGGAACTTGTAGATCAATTACACTGACAGACAGCCTCAGGCTCGTCATAACAGAAAACTTACTGTGGCCCTGCGCATGCACAGTATCCATTTTTATGTATTCCATTAGACAAATCTTGCAAGAGCTCCAACAAAATGTGAGTGTCTTCCTGGCTTGTCCTCCACCTTCTACTAAGGGCGGTGTTGGCGTAGTGGTTAAGGAGAAGGCTAGCATGCTAGCAGCCTTGAAATTCAAATCAAATCCAGTATGCCACCATTTTGCCCGTGAGCAAGGCACTTAACCCTAAGTTGGTCGAGGGGAAACTGGCCCTGCTGTAACTGATAGTTGACAAATGTAAGTCGCTTTGGAGAAAACTGTCTACTAACTGCGTAAATGTAATCTCATGATTTCATGAACTTCAACTAATTATAGTGATAGTACAGGCCATCTGAGGCTGCTTGCTACTGGCACACCCTAGTAGTGGGGGGGGGGGGGGGGGGGCGTTGCAGAGGTGGAGGAAAGAAGCTGGATGGTGACTGTCTGGTGTCTCAAGCGATAGCACATCTGTCTTTGATCTTTTGGCCATTTTTCAGATGAGTGGGGAAGGATGTATGCCTCAGCCTCTCTTTGCTGATATCTGAATCTGTGCTTGGTTTTAGTGCTTTGCTGACTGCTGCTGCTGACAGTTACAAAAGTCCAGTTAGGTTGTACTCACAGGATCAACAGGCTCCAGAGAGGCGAGACAGACACAGTGACATCCCATGAGTCAGTTTTCTGGGTAGCACAGATGTTACTGTAGAAAAGCCTTGTTTTGAAACCATTCTACATCTGGTTTGTATTTACGTTTGTTGCATGTTCGCCTACAGTGCCCTCTAAGGGTCAAGGTGTTAAGCAACAGTCGGTATGACACTGTTGAATCAGATCAGATCACATCTGTTGTAAAGTCCTGAGACAGTAAAATAAACTTGGAATATTTTGTCTGAACATTTGCATGTGAACATCATGTATAAAAAGGGGTTACCAAAATGTTTTGATGAAAATGTTCTGATGTTTTGTCTATATCATGTTTCATCATTATCATTACCAACTTTTTTCCATCATCATCATCTTCTGCTTCTACTTCTCTACTTATTTTTCTACTTTTCCTTTCTTCCAGCTCCTCCTTCTCTTTTCCCCCTTATTATCGACTCATATTTTGCACTCTCCCTCGGCAGATATCCGCGAGGCGGCGTTTGTGTACGCCATCACCGCAGCAGGGGTGGTCCACGCCGTCACTCAGGCTTGCAGTATGGGCGACCTGCTCCAGTGCGGCTGCATCTCCAGCCGCGGACCCCCCGCAGACTCCCGTGCCACCCCCCAGACGCCTGAGGCAACCCAGGAGGGGCCTTGGGAGTGGGGCGGCTGTGGAGACGATGTAGAGTTCGGCTATCAGATATCCAAACAGTTCACCGATTCCTGGAGGAAACGGGGCAAGAGTGACATCAGGACACTGATTGATCTGCACAATAATGAGGCAGGAAGGCTGGTATGTTTGTGCCTTGTGTATCAGTACAGAATCAGCACTTCGCACACTGATGTACTGATTACTGTATTTCAATTAACGTAACCATTAGTATAGTCTACAAGGATACAAGGTTATTTTTACTGCCACATGCATAGAGATATTGGGTGTAAGACATGCAGTAAAATTGCATCTTTTTGTCAGCCTACATTGTGCATAAATCTTTCTAATAGATTTAGTAATCATCACACAAACTAACTACTGATTGTATAGACCCAGTGCTGTTACTGTAAATCAGTTTATAACCGCTACATGCAATAGATCTATCATCTAATCATTTACTGGGCATAAAGCATTTTATCCAAAAACCACACACACACACACACGCGCAGTTTAGGGGCCCAAAATGACAATGGCAACACATTCCTTAAATATAAAACATAACATTCATCATTAATTTTCTTTATTGCTTGTTGTGCATGATAGTTAGGCTTTCAGACGAGTTTCTTAGGCAAGTATACCATGTGTCTTCAGATGTTTGGGGCAGATATGTTTGTGATTAGAACATTGTTAGAGCATGAGATAACATTGTTGTGTAACAGCGTTGCGAGGCGTTTCTGCAATAGCATAGAATTGCATGACACAAACATAAGCTTTAGAGACATTCCTGTCTGGTGGCTTTTAGGAATGGGTGGATTCTCGGACAGATGGGTTGAAGGTTGGGTAGAAAATCATTTTTACAGTGAGGGGTGAGATCAGTGCCTTGGAGTGTGATTTGTGGTGGGTCTGACACGGTCTGGAAACTCATCACTGGGGTTAATAAATCTACTACTTCCCCTATGCTCACCTCAAATCACCGTCTCGGACAAACACACACACACACACACACACACAATCAGCCGTGCGCACACTCACAAACGTACACACACAGACACCATGAACTTGATGACACGCAGCCAGACATACACACACACTCACACTATAAACCTGGTGACATGCAGGCAAACACACCCCTGCACATGCACGTGCGCGCACGCACACACACACACACACTCACACACACACACACACGTGTACATGCACATGCACACCCGTGCTGGTGCTGACCTGCTTATACATGAACTCGCACATGCTCTCAGACATATGTATGTGCTTCTCCACACTCTTCTAAGAGAACATACAGGACACACACACACACACACTCACACACACACACACACACACCACACACACACACACACACACACACACACACACACACACACACACACACACACACACACACACACACACACACACACACACACACACACACACACACAGCTCAGATGGGATCAGCTTGCAGCTCAGCTGTAAAACATTTTAATTAAAAAGTGTTGGGAGATATGGAGGGTTCATCTATCACAGGCTAATTATCACTAAGGTATATCTGAACCAGCTCTCCCCCCCACAAACACACACACACACGCACACACTCCTCTCCTCTCTGTGTCTTCACGGATAACTGCTGAGTGAGGAGGGGGGTGACAGAGGGAGATAGGGATGTGGGAGGAGTGGTGTTGAAGTAGAAAGATTAGGAGATGAGGATATCACTGTTGGTATGGTGGGATAGAGATAATGAATGAAAGAAGAGATTTAGAGTGGGGATGGACAGCAAAAAATAGCTTTTAGATTCAAGTGTTCTTTCTTATCTGTGTGTTTGTGTGTATGCATCTGAATGTGTGTATGCATCATGCATTTATTTATTGTTGAATGCATGTGTGTGTATTGTTTTTTTTTTTTTGCATATTTAAGAGTGTGTGTACGTGTGTGTGCATCTGAGTGTACGTCAATTCTTTATTGTTGCATGCATGTGTCTTCTTTGTTTGATTTGCATATCGAAGTGTGTGTGTGCGTGTGTGTGTGCAAACGTGTGTGTATGTGTGTGTGTGCGCATCTGAGTGGACACCATGCATTTGTTTATTGTTGAATGCGTATGTCTGTTTTTTTTTTTTTGCATATTTAAGAGTGTGTACATATTTGTGGGTGCACATGTGTGAACTTATTCATACCAATGTGACCAATGAATACTTATTGTATGTGTGTGTGTGTGTGTGTGTGTGTGTGTATGTGCGTGCGTGTATGTGTGTCTTCAGGCGGTGAGCAGATTCATGCGTGTGGAGTGTAAGTGCCATGGCCTATCGGGTTCTTGCACACTGAGGAGCTGTTGGAGGAAGATGCCCCTTTTCCGGCAGACAGGCGATTGGCTTGTGGAACGCTTCAAGGGTGCCATACAGGTGATGGGCAGCAACGACGGCAAATCTCTGATCCCGCTCCGGCTGGGATCCCTGCCCCTTGAACCCCACCACCTCATCTACTCTGCTGAGTCACCTGACTTCTGCTTGGCCAATCGGAGGCTGGGCTCAGAGGGCACACGGGGCCGGGTGTGTAATGGGACAACGGCAGCGGCCGGCGGACCGGGTGGTTGCGAGTCACTGTGCTGTGGAAGGGGTCATCAGGAACACACACTGGTGTACGAGGAGAACTGTGTGTGTCGCTTCCACTGGTGCTGTGTGGTCCAATGTCAGAGGTGTTCAGTCCGCAGAGAAGTTAGCTTGTGTCTCTGAGAAGACATGCCAACAACTGGAACACCGTACTCTAACATTCTCAAGAGAACAAGGGCAAAGGTGTTCCTCCCAAAAGGATGTGCCTTTTGGAGTTATGCACTATGAGAACTAAAGATATTCCATACTGGGGTATAGGAAGGGCACAGGCTATGTTTTATACCCCTGAGGAATTAATATCATGTGTCCTTTCACAGCAGATTACACAGCCTTAACCTCTGGTTGGGCAGCTGAAACAAAGCTTACAGGTCTTAACTTTAAAAAACAAAAAAAACTTTTTTTTACAGGCAAATAAAAACGAAACGTGGAGTTCTCACAAGACTCAGTTCCTCAGAGGAGTCAGCCAAAGCCAGCCAATCAGATATGGACTGAGGAAGAACAGAATCTCCACATAAACTTTAAGGTCACCTCCCTGGAAGTAAAAAGAAAAAGAGTGAGATGGTTTGGATTGTTGCAGAGTCTCTTGAAATCATGTCAGTATAAACACAAGAGCATGAGATGCACTCAGGAGCCTAAGAGACCACTGTCTGCCAATATGGGTCTCAAGGAATGGACTGTTATGATGGCAACACTGCCATCATGCAGTGAAACAAAGCTATGTTCATAAAAGGCCCCATTTATTAGGACTGAAAAGAACTCTCTCTCGCTCTCTCCCTCTCTCTCTCTCTCTCTCTCTCTCACACACACACACACACACACACACACACACACACACACAGATGCTCACACACTTTCACACACACAGACACATATGGTCTGAGTGAGGACCGAAAGTCTTCATCATTTTCTGGCTTTGCAGAGGACCACATTAATGAATGTAATGAACTGTAAGGACATTCATGGCATCTTGTTTAGAACAAGAAGCCAACTTCTTGAATGTAAGAATCCTTCAGGGTCTGGTTTGGAGGGAGACAGGCCTGTCTGGCTTCTCTGAACCATGCAGTCCCTGGTGGAAAACAGCCTAAGCGTTATCAGGGTTTAGTTGTATTACCAAAGAACGCCATGGTCAGGATGAAGGAGGTAAATTTCTGAATTTAGGAATATTGGAGATTCTCTATTCAGCAGTTTTTTCACCCCATGAAGATCTGTTGTTGCAACTTGTGTCCTTATATGGATGTGAAGATGTTTTGTGTAGCAGAAATATATGAAGATCGCATCAGCTGTTGCTTTCGTTCTTTGAAGCCACTCCTTATCTTCTTAATAAATATCTTCTGAAAAATAAACAGAAATATTGCTCATACACTGGAGCTGATGTGCTCTGACCCCTTATGTAAGTGTGTGTGTGAAGTGGAGATGCCAGCTGTCCGCTTGAATTTAGCACAGCAAAGAGGAGAGAAACAGGCCTCACTTTGATACAGTGATCTGTGATGCTGTTAACATTGACATAATATTCACGTGCTTCCATGTTTGACAATGAAATTACTGTTGAATTACCTCTTGTTTTTTATTTATTTAGTATGTCTTGCGAAAACATGTTACCAAGTCCACATGCTGCCATTATACATGCAATTTGTGTGGCTGAAAGAGCTTTTCAACAGATGGAGCACATGTTACAGCAGGCAACCCTTGAATGTAGAATAAATGTGGGAATTGTGAGAGGTGCAGTCACAATTTGCGCCACCAGGTGGAGAAGTAGTTCAATGTGAAGAGCGCAAGAGACACAGGCACCTTTCCCCTAGATAAGTTTCAATAACATTTTGCCAAAGAAGGTGTCTTTGATTTGTCAACCTGTGCCTTTGGCGTGCATGTTGAGATGAAAGACTATCTGTGAAGTTGTTTACTGGCACATCTTTTTTTCATGATATAACACCCCCCTACACACACACCTGTTAATAAAACACACCCCATATGGCCCATCACTCCCTACACACACACACACACACATACAAACCAACCTAACGCAGTGCTTGTAATGTTGAGTCTTTCTCCTCTTGTTTCTTGAGCACAGCACTGAATGTCAGTCTTGCCTTTATCCAAATAACCAATAGAATTACAATGTTTATGTGGTCCAATAACAGCAAGAATGGCATTGTTCAGTAAAAACGCAATAAGGTCGCACTGGGTTATTGCATATGAATATTGGAGAAATAGTTAATAAAACTCCTACAGTTCTCCAGTTACTGCAGGCCTGCTGATTAATTTGTTCCGTATTGCAAACAGGTTGGTTTATCAAGGCCATCATTCAAGTATTCAAAGGATAAGAGGAAATGTCTAAATAAATGCATCATATAGAATATCTCATTTACTTTTGCAAAATCCACAAGTACATCGAGAATAAAAATAGAAAATTCAAACTCACGCTCCCACCCATTAACACATATTGGGGAGTTTATATTCGTTTTGAGGCGTCGTGGTTGGTGAAGAAGACTGTCCGTCATCTGTCGTCGTGAGCAGGTTGGTAGAATGGAGGGGCTAATCTCGGTTTACAGGTTTACAGCGACTGCATTTTTGCCTGGCTACAAATCTCTGGCCCTGCCCATTCCATGCGCTCAGTGAATCTGCGAGTTCAGTAGGGTGCTGCCGCAGGAGGACTTACGGCGTCTCACACAGACGTAGCCTACGAGATCTGTGCGCCAAACGGTTCAGTAGCTATATCCTACACACCGTTGTCATCAATGGACGTGCATCTTTGATTTTTACTGCACCGTTCCAGCGCAGTCTCCGGGACGCAAGGCGAGGTACAGCATTCCGTTAGGCCGGTGCGTGTTGGTCGCAAAGAGAAGAGATGGGCACGGTGCTCTCCATCTCTCCCACCTCTAGAAAAGGGGGTATTTTGGATGAGAAGCCTGATGCGGGACATGCAGCGAGTGGGAAAACAGAGAAAAGTCTAAAACGCCATTCGGTATTGATATCAGCGCTGACGTGGAAGCGCCTTGTCGCTGCCTCGGCAAAGAAAAAGAGTGCCAAGAAAGTGAACCCGAACCCTCCCGTCTCTCAGGTCAACAACCCAGTGGACCAACTGAATAGCGAAAATCTCAAGAAATCTCAGCAATCAGGCTCAGAGCGCAAAGCATCCAAGCCAGGGCCGCTTGCAGTGCCTGTTCCGACGGTACCCGACCAAAGCCGGCGCGGCAATCAGACGCAGACAGTCCAGCAAAATGCCAAGCAGCTGATCGCGGTCCAAAAGCAGCCCAGCAGTCGCTCACTCATCTCTCCCAGAAGGGTCATTGTCCAGGCATCCACCGGGGAGCTACTTCGCTGCCTGAGCGAGTTCATGTGCCGACGGTGCTACAAATTAAAAGAGCTCAGTCCCAACGAGATCATCTTGTGGTTCCGAAACGTGGACCGCTCTCTGCTGATACAAGGCTGGCAGGACCAAGGCTTCATCACACCCGCCAACCTGGTCTTCGTCTACATGCTCTGCAGAGAGGCGGTGACGGAGGACATCTCCACTGAATACGAGCTGCAAGCCACCTTTCTCACATGCCTCTACCTGGCTTATTCGTACATGGGCAACGAAATCTCTTACCCACTCAAGCCTTTCCTAGTGGAGACAAACAAGGAGGTGTTCTGGGAGCGGTCGCTGCGGGTGATTGACAAAATGAGTGCCAAAATGCTGCAGATCAACTCTGACCCGCACTTCTTCACCGAGGTGTTTCAGGACCTGAAAAACGAGGGGGGATCAAAGGACAGCAACGGGAAATGGACAAATAACTTGGACCGTTAAAGGTGGACAGCATCCAGGGGGAGAGAGAAAGAGAGAAGCTATTTGATACCTCTCCGAACCCCGTCCTTTGAGAGGGGATTGAATGTATGCACCGGCGGCTGACTGTGGAAGGGTGCCACGCACCACAGCCGGTATAACAAGAAGGGACATGGGGGCCCGCTTCACCCCCGAGAGATTTTCTCCATGTTGTTACATGTGTATAATAAACATCCACGGTGATCCTGTGAATTTCTGATCACCGGAAACTCGGGGGTTTAGGGGGATAGCGCTACTGTACTCTGCATGCTTACAAAGTATTCTAACTGTATCTCCATCGTGGCTTTTTAAAGAAAAAACGGCTACCTGGTGAAAGGCTTCAAGTGAGGGAAGTGAAGTGTTAGCTAGTATGTCAGTGTTCGGGTAATTTATTTCAGTATTCGTTTCTCTTCGTGGCTTGGGGACTGCGTTTTATCGCCGCTCTCCAAGGTGCTGGCCTATGGCACACACAGCACACGTCTACTGTGGCGCTTGAAGCTCTATCTGAACGTTGAATGTACTATTTTTCAACAACAACAAAAAAAATCTTTGCCGTCATATGTGCCAATTGTTATAGTATAAAGCGTAATGTTTTATAATGTACATTTCAGAAATATATCAATACAGCCAAATTCTGGCGTGTTGTAATTTATTCTTTCATTTCAGAACAATTAAAAGAACAACCGGTTAAAGTATTTAGCTCATTTCAGTTCACTGTGTAGTATTTATCTGTCCCTATTTAAATGAACCATGAGCTTTTAATGAAAAGGAAACAATTCTATAGCATTATGCTACATGCCGCAGTCAGACTAGGCCTACTGTTGCATCAGCGAGCTGCTAAATATTTTAAATTCTACTTATGAAAGTTTCATATTTCAAATGCAGATGGTATAATGTTACAAAAGTGGCTTTATTTTCATTTCTTGTTTTGTGGTAGAGTTGTTTTTTTTTATTCTCTCGTCACTTGGGCCTGTACGCCAGGGCTGGCTAAGCCTACATCATGCAGGGCGCAACAGTCGGTGGCACTGAGAACTGGAACCTTAACGTCACTCTCTTCTGGGCCTCAAAGCAAATTGCTGCTCTGGAAAGAAGCGAAAATATCTCTCAGAAAATGTCTTGGGAGCAATGCTGAACTACTTTACCAACAGGTGACACTCATTATCAAATGTCGTCACCTGTAGAATTATAAAATGAAAATTGAAACACAGCAGTGATGTATTAAAACTGGGACAGAGAGGCTGCCCAGTTGGGTATCTATAGCCTAATGGCGTTCAGCTATTCAGCACAGAGCATCAGACATAGGTTAACTTGATGAACTTGTTGCCTCCATTTCAACAGTGCCATCGACTTGATTGCCATTGCCTATGAGTGTATAGTTTTCATGAAAAAATGCGCCCAGTGTCGTGACCATGTTGTCCTTGGAGCATGAGCGCGCTCTCCCACTGTCGCTGCCCACGGTGCTGAAAATGAAGTCCAGATGCCTGCACGCGGACCCTACGTTAATCCTTCCTATTCTTATCTTCGCAGAATTGCTGTAATGGTTTAGCAACTCAATTCACTGAATTCCGTTGCTAGCTGTCAAAATCACGTTATACACGCAGCATATCTTCAATAGCCTACTCGTTAGATTGTGTTCGTTTAACTTAATGAGATGAAAAACAGTTTACTTAATGCTGAAATCACAAAATAGTCAACATTTTATTTGGCTCAGACAAATTGTCATTTATTTATGTTTTTCATGACGTTATGATCACCTATTCCAATTAGGTTTGGACTCCAGAATAATGTGGTAGGATTTAAAAAATGCAAACAAGCTGAAGTCATGTATTATGTGGTAGGTTTTAAAATTGTATTCAGGACAGTTTCTGTGGATGAAGCTGTTCAAATGAACTTAAAAAAACAACGTATTTAACTTTTGAAAGTCGCAGTGGTAGCCTATAGCGCAGATGCTATAGGTTACTATAAAATGGCCTCAGGGAAAGGATGAGTCACTGGTGGGGAGTAAGAAGCAGTTGCCTTGAATCAAGAGCAAGAGAGCCCACAGAATTTGTGAATAAAGCACGTGGGCCGACTGTTCGGTCTCTTGATTGGCTGGAATTTGCTGCAGTCTGATGGAAGTGTCACCGTGACGGAGGGCTGCGCAGCGCCGATCGCGCGCCGGGCCTTAGGAATTCATATTCCAGGACTGAGAGCCGCATTCCACCTGTCTCTATGGCAACGAGGGTACATGAGCAATACTGCGCGTATTTTGGAGCGCTGCAGATGTGTGCATGCTGGTAGGCTAGACTTTGCAAGGAATAGACATGACGCTGCAAACATGTTGAAAAGTATAGATCTAAGCATCTTCTCCCGCAGTTTATTCATATGTTCAGGATAGCCCAAACCTACATGTCTAACGTAGGCTAATAGCAGAAGCATAGACTAAGCTCAATAGGCTATGCAAAAATACCACTAACAATGAATGAATAGGTGACAAACCCCGTTTCACTGAAGTACACGGAAAGTGTCGGATGGGGTTTGTAGCTAATCTCTATGCGCTTGGCTCATCATTAAGTAAGTCGGTTATATAATTTTGCACCGCATTCATCTGGTAGTCTATCTGCGAGCGTGGGCTCACCCACCACAGAAACCGCAAGAATGCAAGTTGTCATGGAGACGGTGACCAGGCAGCGGCAGCGAGGAGTCAGAGAGACCAGCGGCATCAATGGGCAATTCCACGCAAAACTGTCACGTCCATAACATCAACACAGTGCTATGGTATGGTATGATATGATGTGAATGATGATTACATAAAAACACTCTTAGTTGCAGCATTCACTCTTGGTTGTAAAACAGATTTTATGAAACTTTTCACATAATCATTCACATTATAAAAATACCACAGCCTTTTGTAGGTATTATGGACATGACAGTGTGCATAGAATTGCCCCAATAATTAAGCATACATCAGACTGCCCCCTATTTTTAGATTTTTACATGCTTTGTCCCAGTCCTTGTAGTGCTGAAATGTAGCTGAAATGTAGTCACTTGCATAGAATCTAAATAGGTCTACTTTACAGCTGCCTAGGCTAACATCACTGTTTTCAGCCATTTCAAGATAATATAAACTTCACCTCTTCTTGTTAATCTTTCATATTTGCTAATGAGATAACTGAGACTTAACTGCCATAATGGTCTCCATGTCCACACACAGACTAAAAAATCAAGTAACAAATCAATCTCAGACAGGTTCAAGCTTCACATGCATTTGCCCTTTAAGTAAAGCTTGTGGAGAGTCATAAAACAGAGGAGATCTCAGTGTGTGTAGTCCCTTGCCAGATAAATAAATGGCAAGCACTTTATGTAATGAACAGTGTTACAGTTCCACAAGCCAGACTAGAGATGAATCCTCTAATCAGGTATTGCTCGACCCCTGTCACATCTGCAGATCCCATATGATTTTCCATGTCCTTTTTCGCCCTTGCTAATATAAAGTATTTCAAATTTAGAACATAATCCCAAGATTATCAGGTCAACATCATCAGCATATAGCTCCATGTTACAGTAATAACATCAGATTGAGGAATATCAAGTTAATCACTGATAGATTCATATTTTCAAATGGAGGATTGCCTGTGCAGTCGTGTTTCCAGGTAGCATGGCTGCCTCTCTGTAGTGAGAGAGACACATGTGTAGATTCATGTCATCTTTGGCCCAAATGTGGGTTAAAGCATTAAGATCGGGAGGCTGGGTGGGTAGTAAGTGTTTATTACCTCAGGAGAGCTTTATGAGCGGGTTATAATCAAAGCTAACTTGAGACCATACTAGACGAATTTACACTTACATTCACACACACGCTCACTCACACACACACACACACACACACACACAGACACGCACACACACATACTGACATGCATACAGAACATATACATACATGTACACATACACTCTTTCAGGATACCACATGAGTGCACACACACATATACATACACACTGACACACACACACACTCCACATAGATATGATATGATACATAGTACACAAAGATATGACACACAAACACATATAGCCTACAAATACACACAGTTAATTTGGTAGTCACCCTTTCAAAAGCAAAAGTGTGTTTTTGTCTAATGTCTGACTCATTGTGTTTGGCCTCTGATCAAGCCTCTTAATAGTCTTTGCATTGTACAGTTTGAGGTTTCATAATCATGATTCACCCCATGTATGTAGGACAGACTGTGAGTGAGTGTACTAAACTCGTGCATATGTACCAGTCTACGCCACCCGAAAAGCACTAGAGTCTGGTTTACTTAAACAAAGCTTAAGGATGTAATAACTGTGGTCAGGTTGATTTCTTACTTAGCACACCAGGTTTGTTCTCAGTACAGCTGTCCAAAACGGTGCTATTCACATGAAATCCAGTAACAAAGGTGTGATGTCACCCAGCACTGATTACTGCACATTCTGTTATATAGTACTGGAGTGAGTAGTCAGTGGTGCTTCTGGTGGAACAAAGCAGCCACAGAAACATCATTTTAAGTGAAACATTGTGTTACCGTTACCAGAGGTAAACGTCCGTCTTGTGATCTGAGGATGATCCAAAACGAAGGAGTGTTGCACTGGTTTATTACTGTCAGAGGATAGGGGAAAGGGTAGAGACAGGTAAAGCAAGTCGGCTTGATTACAGTAAAAGATCCCTCACTGACAACATGGCTACACAGACTAGAGCTCCTATGACTATGTCTATCCCATGGATTTTCAACATGCCTACGTGTTTTGTTTGTCTTCAGGCTTGAATCTACACAATAGCATTCGTACCAAATGCGTCATATGGCCATCTCATAGGGTATTACACCCCCAGCTTGAGAATGGTCCCTGATGGTGAGGCTTACAGCTCATCTGTAAATAATGTGGGCTGGACTTACTAAACATACTTACCTGTATGTTCAGATAAGGCTGTACTATAGGACTGCCCTGTGCTATAAATAGAAACAGAAGGTGTTTACCTCATAGGGAGAGCTGATTCATCGATATGTGAGGTAACAGTTATACAAAAAATAAAAATAAATAATTGACAATCAGTTCAATATGCAGATATTACTTGTCTGTCCAACCAGAGAAAGTTCAGAATGGGCCTATATTGATCTGTGTTTAAAACACAGCTACATGCATGGCTTTGTCAGGATGACAGTTATGGCTATTTTTGCTTGTGCTATAATGGTAGGCTAATCTGTCCTCTGAGATTACTACAGCTATGCAGAAACCCGGTGGCCATACCCTGCACAGAGAAGGGCTGGTGGCTAATCCCCCCTGAGAGAATGAATGGGATTGAGGACCAGACGAGTGTGAGTGCCTCCGTTTTCACTGCTATGGAATCCTCCATAAGCCCCCTCACCATGTATGGCTGCATCTGAGAGAGACATAACTCTGGAAGTGTGAGTCACAGTTTGACTGAGCACATGGAGAATGTTTACAATACACGAAAGCTAGTTTGCGCTGGAGATTTCATTTAAAAGTGATCAAGGCAAGATCTCACATATGTTTCTTAACTATTATCAAATAAACTATCGGTGTTAAATTAACTATTTATTACATTGATTGTACACTGCATTATCAAAGATTTCAAAGATTAAAGCATAAGTAGTTGAATTAAAAAGAATGCTTTACATGTATGCATACCAGACTGCTACAACTAAGGTGCATCTAGATTTCGAGGCTAAGTAACAGGTGAAAATGGTGTAAATTGCTGTCATTAGTGAGTGACGTCTCTAATCCAAATTACCACATTAAGAAATTTCTGTACAAGTCTGTGGAAAAGGTGTAGCAATAGGGATTGTGCCATGGTATTGTACATATATAGAGAGAAATATAGAACTAAAAAGGTTAACATGGAGAAATTAAGCCATCTATGTATTCAACTTCATAAGTGTTCTGCAAGATTGGTCTGCCTTTCGATGTTTTAAAACAAGCTGCTCAAATAATCAAGGCTGTTTTGAAATAATTTCTCAATGCCAGACAACCTTAAAATCCATTAACATCCACATTCAAAATTGAATGGGTGTAAATAGCAGATTGTTGACAGATGCAACCAGGATTGAATTGCCCTGCATATTTAACCTTATTTTTTATTCAAAAGATGAAAGCATTCATTTATCCACAGTGGAGACTCACGACAAAAACAATCCACCTACATGAAGGTTAGGTAATGCAAGTGGGGGATGTACTTTTCTTTCCCTGACAAGTCAAGCTCCAGCAGCCCAGGGGTTGATGTTAAATGAAAGAGATACAAAAACAAAAACAAACTGCACACTGTGTGTGTGTGTGTGTGTGTGTGTGTGTGTGTCTGTGTAAAAGAGTGAGAGGAAAAGACAGTAAAATAAAATGCACCTGCAAAAAAATGTAATGTGATAATATATATAGTATTTTCTGTCTGTTTAAAACAGCTTTATAGTTGGTAATGGCTAATAAATATAATAGCCAAGAAATATGGGTTGTAATGACCAGTACGAAAGGCCAAGTTGTCTTTAGATACATTTCTGCAATATATTTACCACATAGCACAGCTAGTAGCTTAGGCAAAAGCAAAAACTTTTATTATCAGTTGTTGCCAAGATACCAACAAAAGAAAAAATAACCCTTGGCATAAATACATTTTCTATAATTCAAATAGTGATGATAAGACAAGGATCAGACAGGGTATGCTTTGTATGCACCTGTGTGTGGGGGGTAAGAGAATAGAAAAGAGGCACATAGTCAAGTGTTGTGCTGAGTGTCTTTATTCCTGTTTGTGTGTGTGTGTGTGTGTGTGTGTGTGTGTGTGTGTGTAATTATGTATATAAATGCCTGTGTGGGCGTGCGTGTGATGGTTGCATGACAGTGAGACAGTGTGTGTGTGTCAGTGTGTGCACACATGCATATGAAATCTTGAATGGTGTCTGGCTGTGGGCGTGCACAAGGGAAACGAAACAGGATGTTTCATCCCCTTCACTCCCCCCTTGACACAGCAGTTTACAGAGATTAGAGTCATTTTCCTCTCACCTTGCAGAATGCCTTCCAGACTCAGGGTTTTATGTAATTCCTCCGATCCCACACATTAATTACAGGCACATCAATTAGTAGTCTTCATAGTGCTGCTGTGTCACCTTAGGAAACTCATTCACACACCTACTGCACAGGTGAGACACCGTCTGAAGCATCTGGCCAACAGAACACTGATCACTTTTAGCCTGATGGTCCAGACTCTTCCACTTTGTTCGAAGAGTCTGGACACTCTTGATAGACATACATTTAGTTCATGGTGGGTGTGCATCTTGTTTGAACTTCTAATTCTATTGTTTTTTCTGCCTTCAATTTTGGTTCGCTGATTGGTTGCTAGAATTTCTAATTGTGGAATCCAAAGCCTATTGAGAGTACCCTAATGTAGTACTATAGTGAAATACAATGTTGAATGGAGGTACTACGGTGGCGCTAGCCCTGCTAGATCACTTTTGTATCATTTTAAAACAAGCCACTTTCACATGGCTCTTCATTCCTTTTGTGGTTATGCATTTCAACCCATACATTGACCAGAAACTTAAACCAGAACTTGATGTTGAACCTGTGAATGAACAGAAACTGGAACTGGAGTCTGAATCCAAGATAGAGTCAGAATTAGAAATAGAACCTAAACATAGATATAAATCTGAACCTGGATTTGAACTTGAATTTGAACAAGCATTGGCAAACCCCTTCACTTAATCTAAACCTAAATGTAAATCTGGACCATGAATGTGAACTTCATTCTGAATCTGACCAAGCAAGGGCAAACCCCCATCACTGAATCTAAACAGACATGTCTCTGCATCCTGACTCTTGTGCTCCTTGGGCGGTTCATCATGCTTCTGCTCTTTGGCAGGGCTCTGACAGGCAGACAAGTGGAGCTGCCAGATGGAGCAAAGGAGGGAGAGAGAGAGAGAGAGAGAGGGAGAGAAGTGAAAGTGATTCATATCTCTCCATCTTTGCCACTGCTTTCTGAGAAAGAGAGAGGAAGAGTTGCCATGGCAGCCAGCAGAGGCAGAATACAGATGGAGACAAGTGGTGGTGGTGGTGGTGGTGGTGTGTGTGTGTGTGTGTGTTTGTGTGTGTTGTTGGGGGTGGGAGTGAAAAGAGGGAAGGGGGGAGGGAAAGAGGGAGCGAGAGAGGGAAGGAGGGGGTAGATGTCTGGGAAACAGAATGCTGAGATGGAAAGAACAGAACATTTTGCATTAAGAGGAAAGCACTGGAGACAGAGCTGAAAAGCTTAGGTAAAAAAATGTCTGAGTGTGTGTCTGCGTGCGTGTGTGTGTGTGCGTGTGTGTGTGAGAGAGAGAGAGAGAGGTTGAAGGTGTGTAAGGGGGTGGGTGCTGGTATGTGTCATGTCTGTGTGTGAGATAGTGTGAGGAAGGGATAGATACTAGATAGATAGAGAGATAGATAGATAGATAGATAGATAGATAGATAGATAGATAGATAGATAGACAGACAGACAGGCAGATAGATAAATAGATAGATAGATAGATAGATAGATAGATAGATAGATAGATAGATAGATAGATGTTTATTACTTCTTTGCAGACGCTTTCATCCACAGTGACATACTGTACGCAAATAAATAAGCTACATAGATAGCTCAGTCACTCTGGGATAATTAGCCCACTAAGTGGTGAATTACAAGAAAACACCTTGTATGACACACAAAGTAAATCTGCTCATATAGAAACGCATGCTGCACTCCTACACATATAATTGAATACCAGATTCTTAAACCTCCCACCCTCTCAAAAAAGGCACGGTGTACCAAGGTCTGTGAACATCAGCATGACAGTGGCGCTCAGAAAGGCACTGTGCGTCCCCTAGCGTTGTCATTAGCATAGCAAGTCGCGTGGTGCACCCAGCGCTGCTTGATTTAGCCTTGTTTGTTATTGTAAGCGCTGGAAACTGGAGCTAGCTATAAGTATGAAAAAAATGAACACCCTAATATGTGAATAACATTGTCAACAACATTGGGGGGTAGCTACTTTACGTAAAATCCAGAGGACCAAAAATACTGTTTTTGCCCTGCATGATGGGGTTGTATTTTGGCATAAACGATTTAATAATCATTTGTAGTTCTGAGTGTTTTTGTAAACATCTCCCTGTATCCTGTAAAAATCAATTTTGTGCTGGTTATATGCATCGTCAACTGTGTAGCTTAACCATGGACAGCAGATGGCGCAGTAGTAGCGTTTATCCCAGAGCTGTAGCTTATACAGGCTCTAGTTTGGCCGATCAAAGTTGCTTGCTTGAGATTACCATTTCTGAAATCTATCGGGAATGGGCCTCTCCTAACGTATTGAACCGTGAATGAATGAACCAATGCACGACTGCGCCAGAACTGCAAGCTAGTTCCTCTAGCTGAGTTCGGAAACGGGAGAAGTGCTCTTGTCGGTTTTTAGCCAAGCCTATTACGCGCAACTTTCTAACCACCGTGTAGTAGGGCTATGCTTAGCAGCAGCTCGTCGTTGTCCGAGTTCCCAAGACATCAGGACCCTGGACAGCTCATAAATGAGCATCCCGTCTCCTGACGAGGAGGGCACGTACAAAGTCTCCAAAGGAAATTAGCTTGATTTGAGAAATCGGAGATTCTAAGAGTGAATATCTGATCCTTACCACAGATTTACCTTATTTTTAGACTCAACTCGGTGTCCTTTAAAGCAATTAGGTCGGAGCAGGGCTAATGAATATAACAATTAACCTATTTTAGGCGGTAGTTTTCGTCATGGAATACAGCCGAAAATTAATTGACTAACCTGGCCTTGGCAAAAGAGCCGGCTCAGAAATGTCAAGCTAAGAGGCCAGTTGTCTAAAATAAAGCACATCACGATGAGACAAAAACAGCATGACCCGCAACAAGAAACA
The DNA here is from genome assembly GCA_015244755.2 of Tenualosa ilisha. NCBI lineage: Eukaryota > Metazoa > Chordata > Actinopteri > Clupeiformes > Clupeidae > Tenualosa > Tenualosa ilisha. The sequence continues at coordinate 2,025,209 of PYXC01001082.1, forward strand.
GCGGTGATCTCTTGCTCATGTTTATTGAAAATAAAATACAATCCGACAGGAACAATATACATTCTATTCCTAACATGCACAAAATAAAAAAAAAAGGTCTTTACCATCGTGAAATATGCTCTAATGTTCAGGTAACAATGTTCTGTTAAATAGGTACAAATGCTGTTGAATAAATGCTACTGTGAGTGAGGTTGATCACCTCCAGTCATTGCATTCATTTACGAACAGCGGTTCTTGCCTTTCTTGTGAAGTTAATAGTGCCTGTTAGTTTAGGAGTAAAACTTAATAATGATTATTATAGTTTAAAAATAAATAATAAATAAACATTTTCCCCGGGCTACAAGATTTTTAAAGTTATTCCCTGTTGCGTATTCGTAGTGGAAGGAATGGCGACAAGCACACTCTTTTTCTGGAGTTTTGAATAAAGATTTTATTGCCTACGTTATCACATGCCATGCCATGCTAACAGTGGGTACATAGTAGCCAATGAGGATAAGATAAAGGCGGGCCTTTAGTGCTGCACCCGGCGAATGGACTGCACCTGATTGGTGTGAGCCTGGGTACCGAACTCATTATAGTTTCTGAACTCGCCCTGACGTCTGTCTCTCTCGAGAATGTACTGGTATCCACGGTAACCGGGGAACTGATAGGCCACCCACCTACGAAGAAAGAGAGGGGGGAGGGGGGAATACAACAGGCAAAAATCAGAGCACGTATTTTATGTGTTACCAGTCTCTCGGTGCATTTGAATGCGAATAAGCGTTGAAAATAGACGGCAACTTACGCTCCTGAGTTGATTTTAATGGAGGGCACCTCCTTGCTACACCAGCCCATGGCTTGGAGGGAGGGGTAGTCGTCGCACATCTCAAACTTGCGTCCCTGGAAGTCCTGACACTCGTACAGAGTCACCTTACTGTCACTGTGGTTCTGCGGACAAAACAAACGTAAAAGTACCTGTCATGACCACCCTGAGAGACAGCATTTATAAACAGTGTACGAGTACGAGTTGGAAAAAAGTTAAAAGGAAGATGGAAATGTTGCTCACAGCGCACTTGATGGGCCTGAAGGAAAGCATGTGCTCGGTACGATAACTGCTGTTGCCACTCCAGGCCTCGTAGCAAGGGTAGTCACCCTTCTCCAGGATGAACTGCTGTCCCTGGAACTCAGGGTACTCATAACCCACCCAGCTGAATATGGAAGGTGTAGAGAGGGAAACAGAGTCAAAGATGACAGAGAGATAGAGAGATAGATGGCAATGGTTAATATAATTATGAACTCTTTAGCTTTTGTGACCTCTAGTCTCTAACCACCGCCTCTATAATAACTTCAGAATACGCACCAACTACAAATTAGAGTACATTAACTTTAAAATAGGTGACAGCGTCCTCTTTTTCTTTCTTTTGGCCCCTCTCAGACTCACTCACTTTCTTACTCTCAGTGTTTTTCTGCCTGTCTATCTTATAGGTCTACTGTTTGCTTGAATACTTACGGGCCATTGTCCACCTTGATGGAGCGGATCTTCTGGAAATTTCTCTCGAGGATGTTGGGGCATTCGAGTGTGAACTCACAGCGCTTGCCCTGGAAGTGCTCCTCCTCGAAGACAGTGATTCTCCACTGCCCTCTCTGATCCATCATCTGTTGCTGATTCATGATGGCCGCCTGAGTGTTTTTCTCTCTCCGACTGCAAAAGGGTCGGATAAAAAACACTGATCAGTTCTGCCTACACACATGGTGTACTTCACTTGTCAGTGATTTTTAATCTACAACGGGGCTTTATTTCATGAATATTAAACCTAGACCTTGTCTTCACAGCCTCTGGTGTGGGTGTGGTCTGTTAAAAACCCTGAGTTAGAGCTTTACTTTTGTCATTAGAAGACCTGGTCTTGCATTACTTTTAACAATACTAACTCTGTCTGGAGGCTAACAAAGAAAATGTTTAGTTGTGTCCGCACAAGATAAACAATGTCCTGTTCTTGTGTTTTGATGGAGATGAACTACCACAGATACTCCAGTGATAGAAGGAACAGATACATGCTCTCACTGGCCTCAGTACAGTCTCAGTTCAGCTTTGGCACGACAGGCAGATAATCCAGCACTGTAGGTCTCACTGAAGGGTGGCATGTAGCAGTTTCAGCTATAACGGAGGTCACATGATGTCCATTCTCCATCAGTTTTTTTTTTTTTAAGTTGGTGTTTAGCTCTCAGAAATATGGAAAGTCTGAGGATGTTTTGTCTTATCCTGTAACTAAAGTCATCTCCTCTGTTGGCCAAGCCTGGGTTAAAACTCCCAGTGGGTGTTCTAGGTATGCTAGGTTGTTTGGTGTGGTTGGTCGCCTTATGGCGTGGAAGGTCCAATACTTACGTGCAGAGGGTGGGAGAGATGTGGCGTAATCTATGTCGGGGGTCTGTGCCATGTGCCATGCTTATATAGGCGCCGTCACCTTGGTAACTGCAGAATCCGCAGCAGCTCTGCATGCTCAGCAGCCTGCCCTCAATGAGGCCCTAAGTCCTGCCTTTGTCTCGGCCAGGCTCAGATCCTCTGACTCATCAAAAACAGATCCCCCCCCAGCTCCTGCCCCCATCCTTTGCTCTTCGCTCCGGTGTGTGCCAGGCTCGTGGGCTGACTGACAGTGGGCCCAAATAATGGACACTGCCAGTGATTGGTTGACAAAGACAAAAAGGGGAATTGTGGGAGATTAACCTGGAATACAGCACGGCCTACCAGTGAGGCTTTCCGCTACCTCAATCCCTCCCTGTTTCTGTTTTTTTTTTTTTTTTTTTTTAAATACTTTTTTGTATTTGTGTGTATTCAAGACTGCAGTGATAGATAAACCAAAACTAAAGTAAGGAATAAAACTCACCGTTATCATTAAATACAGTATTTACTGTGTTAAGTCCTCAGCATTATATAAACTAACCAGAAAGAAATATTTCATGAACTTATCAGTGATAAATCCAAACAAATCATCATAGTTTAATAATAGGACATACACAGTATTTAAACAAATCTAACTGATATAGGACAAGAAATACAATTACAGTGAAAAACTATATGTTTTATATATATTATTATATATAAATAAGTCCCAGTTCTTAGGGCCTCTTAGCATCAGGATTCTGCAACATTGTCAGCGCCCAGTGCACCACAAAGGCGACTTTTCCACGGGAGACACCTCTGTCAGTGCCTGCATTCACTCACTTCATGATGGCTGTCAGGTGATCTTTTCACAGGCTTTGTGGTCCTTTTCTCAGCTCTGCAGATAGGTCTATAGCTGCCCGTTTCATGCCTGAAGGTAAACACGGAAACAAAGGGAAGAGACTCGTTAACCTCTTGCAGGCAGTAAAATCACAGGCGTTGGAGGTGTATTGTCCAAGGACAATCATAGGTAAAGTGCCTAATAATGCAGTATTGTTTCAAGAGAGCCTGCTGTCTAATTCTTTGTTCTTGATATTGTGTCTAGTGACATCTAGTGATGGGATGACTCACTGCACAATGGAGTCACAGTCTCCAGTTAAGAATCAGTCAACGATCTTACACTAATGTTTTACATCAAATTGGTTGTTGGTTATGGATATACAATTGACTGCGACTAACAGCTCTTAATTTTCACTATTATCCTATTCTAGACATTGATGAAGCCATGTGTTCTGTGGCATATTCATATTTTTTCTGGTGTACAGTACTATGGTACTCAATTAAGCTTTACTTCATTTTATTCATTCAACTTAACGCCCAGATCCAGTGTAACTTAGTTAGGTATGTAGGGAAGCAGGAAGCTTAGTTAATGAAAGATACATATGGAAATGTTTCCTATATGCAAATCCGAGGAGGGAACCTGGTCAAAGGCAATATTGTGGTCTTGACAGTACATCAAGAACAACTATGATTGGACTGTATACCTTTGAAGCCATGCTGACGTGGACAAATGTAGTAGCATTTATACGTCTACATGGTGTTCACCAGATTTATTAGAAGAACAGAGGGTCCACACACTTTAGTTTTTCTGATTTTGGGATACGTCCTTTTTGGGTCCGGCAGCTTGTCTTTTGGATGTTTTGATTTGACTTCTTTGATTAAACAGACATATTCACAGCAAAACTACCCAATAAAATACTTTTTTAGATTTACAACTATTTTATGTCCACAAATGTCAACAATTTTAATCTGTCTGGAATTATACATAAAGTCAACAGCCCAATGACCTCCTGCATCTTGCAAATATATTGTATGTACACACTTGTGTCCACACAATGGCATCTACACAATGTATCATGCCAACCAGTTCAATTTTACATGATATATGATATTTAGTTCTCTTTGTTTTAAGCCTATTGTGTTATTGCTCTTGTTTTAGTACATAAAAAAATCAATGGGAAAGATGAGATGTATGTGTATCCACTTGTTGTAAGTGTATCCACTTGTACTGGTTGCCATGAGTTTATATTATAAATACAAAACAATTGGTTAAGATAAAACAATTGGTTTGTGGTTGGTGTGTGCCTGTGTATACCCCCAAACACACTCACACACCAACTCTGTGGTATGTGATACAGAAAACCATTTCACCATTTAAATGTCAGGTTTTCATCATCAGCATCTTGAGAGAGAGAGAGATAGAGGCAGGCAGAGAGAGAGAGAGAGAGAGAGAGAGAGAGAGAGAGGGAGGGGTAGGATAATGCCATCTCCTCCTGTACAATACTAGTGCTGCAGCTCTAATTTAACTGGGAAATCAGCCATTTACATCAGCACATGGCTCTAAAAGACACACCTACTCCTAACACACACACACACACACACACACACAGATGGACACACATACACACCCATTTGACTGGGCACACATTTTCTCTTTCTCTTTCTTTCTCTCTCTCTCTCTCTCTCACACACACACACACACACACACACACACACACACACGCACACACGCACACACACACATACACACACATCTACCTACCTGCCTATCTATCTATCTATCTATCTATCTATCTATCTATCTATCTATCTATCTATCTATCTATCTATCTATCTATCTATCTACCTACCCCTCAATGTATTTTTCTTCCTCTGTCCTTTACATTAGACTGCTTTGGAAGGAGCCCCACACACACACACACACACGCACACACTCCCTGGCTCCTGGCAACTTCATCAAAAGAGGTCTACATTCATCCTAGACATCACTGTGAGCTCATGAGCGTCATAGAGATGCAGAGTAAAGGGGGTAGAGGCAGACAGCCAATCAGCATTAAGGCCTGCCTGGACCTGCGCGAGGGCCAAGCAAACACAGCTTGTTTACACATCTGTCCCTTTCCTCTCCTCCTGTCCCCTTCTGCCTTTACCTGAGGCCTACGTGTGTGTGTGTGTGTGTGTGTGTGTGTGTGTGTGGTGGAGTGGGCTGTGCATGTATTTATGTATGTGTGTGTGTGTGTGTGTGTGTGTGTGTGTATTGATGTGTGCATACATCAATACATATGTGTGTAACCAAAAAAGAAGTCTTTCAAAAAAGACTGATAATTTTCCAAATTTTCATCACTGAAACTATCAGTCTCTCTATCAGTCTATCTGTGCAGTGGTCACAGTGTCTGGCCTGATATGTGTGTGACGGTGTGTGTGTTTCTGCGTTTGCTCTAAGATCCATCCCTACCATGGCAACAGATCCTCCTCTCCTCCTATGTGTTTCAGTGACTCTGCATTAACATCTCTGTGTTGTCAGGAAGTTTCTGGAAAAGCATGTACACACAACTAGGTGAATATGCGCAAATTGTGTGTGTGTGTGTGTGTTTGTGTGTGTGACGCACGGACTGGTGTGATTCATCCAGCTGTCTTCATGTGCACACAAAGGCCTCCATGACAGAGTGGTAATTTCACACTAGACTAAATACAAATACACACACACACACACACACACAAACACACAAACACACACACACACACATACACAGAGAGACACAGACCTACACATTCAAAGACAAATACAAACACACATTAGTCTACATCACCTAACTTACCTGAGCCATTCTCACAATACAACAGTTACACCTATTTCACTGCCAAATTTTTCATTTGCATCCAGGAGCTTGATTCCATCTCAGCATATGCAAACACTGCAGATGCAGGTGGCAGTACCCACAACCCCTGAAGTCATATGTGTAAAAACACTGCAGCTCATACAGACATGGCACTTAAAAGTTTTAGACCATCTCATGTCACTAGGGTGTTGAACTTGGATCTGTATTATCTGCATATTCATGTCAGTGCTCTGTTGTATAACCGATCAGAGTTTGAATACTGGATTGGGAAATTACCTGTTCCACGTGTGTGCTGCAACCATGGCAACTAATCCACGGAAAGAGCAAGTGTGAAAAACAGGCCCTGAAACCCCTAAACTGCATGTGTGTGTGTGTGTTTGTGTGTGTGTGTGTGTGTGAGAGAGAGAGACAGAGAGAGAGAAAGAGAGACAGAGTGGGTGGTGTGATTTGGTGTATACGTTTGTATGTATAGGTGTAGTTTCAAGTGGGTGGGTGTGTGTGTACGCACATGAGAGAGAGAAAGAAAGACAGAGAGAGATTATTTGTGTTTGTATATGTATATATATATATATTTTGCAATATACGTGTACCTGTTTGTTTGCTCGAGTGAGATCACCTCCATTGCTCCTATGCAACTGATACAGTTGGCACATCACACACAGACCATAAAATGCTAAGCCTGTGAACAGACCCACTCTCCAATAGCTGATCTTGGTAGTTGAATAGGCCCTAATAGCCAATCAGTAGAGGGGAAACAACCTTCAGGGGCTTTGCATATTTCATAAGCCATGTTTTAATATCTTTCAGAGCAGCACATATCCCCTGGGGGTGCGCAGCTGACAGCAGTACACCAGATCCCACTACCGCATTCAGTTTAAGCAAACAACATCAGCTGGACAGATCTAAAACCAGACTCGATTCAATTACCAGTCGCTGATTAAACATCTGCAAGAGACAATTGCATTTAAGATGAAGAATGCATGCAGATAGTGTGTATTCTTCTGCCAGTTGCTGTCTTAACTGCCATGCAGAGATGACTTGGTGAGGATTTCAGTGAATGCGTAAGCTAAAACACACCGTATACGGCAGGTTTTCTACAAGAAATAATGTGATTGTGCCCAAAACGTTAATTTCATTTAAAGCCCGCGAGGGTCAACTAGAGGCCAAATTATCTGCCTATGTTGGCCTTGTTTGCTGCCGGGGTTCTTTAACTGAGTCTGGAAAGTAGGGACTATTGTGTTTGAAAGTGTACTGTTTAGTCTTTCTGAGACAACAATTAAACGTTTAATGAATTATTGTAGAATTATTTTTTTTCATTTTCTTTTACTGAATGAACAGGTTGATAACGGCTCCCATGACTACATCTCAACCAAATTGAAGCGAAGCAGATGGTATGGGCACCAGAGATGGAGCCTACAGAGCTGGCCAGACTGAGTTAATGTTTGATCAGTTTGGGCCATTTGGTGAGTTTACGCATTAGCCTCATTCAAGCGATAACAGCCCTATTGACGAGTTTACCTTTACCTGGCAACATGAGCCAGGATCTCAGTCTCGGACTCAAAACAAACACTTTGGAACAACTTAAGGGAAGATAGAGCACGGTAGCCTAAAAAGTCTAGAGCAGGCAGTACAATATCATAGATAATCACAGGGTTTACACGATAGTTCAGTTTTAAACTACAGGATTTTTTTTTCTATTTATGTGGCTTCCTTCAAAATTGGTCTGAAACCACATCTGTTCAGAAAGATTTTCCACAAAATGTCAATGATAACAACACGACTGGTCAATCCAAGCGCTGTCCAAGTATTTATTTAATTTAATTAGTTGATATAAAGTTTATTAAACGGTGTTTCATTCAAAGAAAAAAGACAAGACTTCTGCAATTCACCATTTCCACCTTTCGAGTCAGAAGAACTTCTGCACCTGCTTAACGCGAGCCGAACGAACAAAACTTAATCCTCATGTATTGTGCGTGTGGCTCAACGTAAAGCAAGCGCAGAATCAACGCAGCATCTTCGGAGACGTTACCATATTGTCCAGGAATACTTCGGTGCCCTGTTCCTGGCCTTTATTGGGGGGAAAAATAGAAAAAAAATCCAAGTTTTGAACTTTCCTTCCCCTCCGAGTCGAACTGAAAGAGAAAAAAGTAAGACATGAGAGAAGAAATGAGACATTTTGCTAAAATAAAGATGAAACCTTTACATGAAAAGAAAACGTTTCAACGTTTTAAATGAATGTGACGTGGGCTTACCTGTGGCTCAATACACAGCGTGATGCCTCAAAGAGTCCAGACAATGATGTTTTCCACCTGCATCTTCATGTCAAGTGAGCTGGCCCCTGTCATCTCTTGGCTTTTATATAGGAGAAACAATACTGCCCCTTTCTTTTTTTAGATGTGGAAAACCGACGATCCTCCTGCTCGCACCTGTCGCACTTTTGTTCAGGTCCAATATTGACTCAGAGAGTTTGAGGGGGAGGGCCAGCGAGGAAGATCTGCCCAGCTGCTCAGACCAGGCCTACTGCACTTTCACTCAATGGAGAATTATCCCCTATAGCGAATGATTGGTTAAAATGACACCACTGGCTTAAAATGATTGCTGATAACATGGCACACTAGCCTACACAGCCGTTGACGGGAAAATGGGGGTTACAGGGAAGAACGACCTTACTGTTCCACCGGTGCACACCTAATTTACACATAATTTACATAGAACTTGCAAATGAGTCTTTCCCCTCTCTAGACAAATTGCCTCTGAGCCTTTGTTTGAAATACATGGCAAATGTACGTTCCAAAAGGTAAGAAAAAAACTAAAGTAAAATGGATTGACTTCTAACCCAATGTTTTTTTGTCAACAATTTCTCTCACTTAGATCTGCAGTTAGCCTACATTATATTAACGCAAACACCTTAGAGACAACTTAAGTATCAAGACCGATTCATTCTTTCTCTCTGGATTTGTGTATTCATCCATTTACTACTCTACTGTCCAGAATGATATTTGCGTTTGGTAGGCTTGACGCACGGTCTCCATTTTGGCATCAGTAGGCCTACCCATTCACAATCCCAGGCAGCGTCAGACATGTTTATCTGAATTCTACTGCCATCCAGTGATAAGAAGCTACAGGTACCTGAGATGTCTCATTTAAGTTTAGAAAAATCTTCTCACCATTTGACATGTGGCCGTTAAGCCAATAATATCGACATTGAAGTATGTCAGGCAAATCCTCGCACGTGTCAGGACCCTGAGTTGAAAGATATATATTGAAATAATATACAGATCGTACGTGTTTCAGTTAAAATCTCCGCGTCACTGATATTCACCAAAGCAACTAATTTCCGACGAAATGCCGAAGAAAGTTCTGTCACTTGGTGGCAGTGTTGAACTACTACAGTCGTGAGGAGAAAGCCTACAGAGCTCAGGAGGTCACATGTGGTCGTGGAATATGAAAGTGTAATTATGTCATGTGGATATATACAGCTCCATATTCACTTGTGACATTTTCCCGTGAAGTCAACCTTGAGCGACAAAACGACACACAAGAATGACAATGTTTCAGCATTTCATGAATATTTAATGTCCTCACGATGGCGTCGTAGAACAAATAGTCCATCCTTGCAACTCCCAGTGGCACTTCGGCCTATGTGGTTCTACTGACGGTTGTAAATATTTCAGAACTCTTTTTTATGGTAAAAGGAGTCCGTGAGAAGGAATGAATGTCACATTACAGTTTATGTTCATTATTAGTTAACATTTTCCTTTTGACGTCGATGCCTTTGAGCTTATTCCATATTACAGGAATTTACAGGCTTCATATTCCCTTAGATGTAGGCTATACTTTTTACATAAAAATGCTAAAAAAAAAAAAAGAAAATCCAAATCTGCTATGGATTGCAATTTAAAGGTAGCCTACTAATTATTTAAATGGTGTGTAATTAGGGAATAAAACAGTTTTGGCTACAGCTTATTTGACTCTGCTGCCAGAGCAGTGGCTATCACAACCACATACTGAGACATGAGGGAGGAACATCAAAGTGGAAGAATTCCATTTGTAGGATCAACAACACAAGATCATGTAAGTGTAGGCTACAGGGTGATATCAACTCAATGATGTTGCTTCTACAGTATATTTCAATCATAATCAATTTATTATGAGAACAGGAGCATAGGCCGAAGGTCTTTAATACAGTATAATACTACAAAAATGTGTTTAAAGTGTCTTTCTTCGATGTTTACCTGTAAATAACATAAATACATTTTCACATGGAATGAAGAGACACTGATTTTCAAGATGAAAAATTGTCAGCTTTATTATGAACCACATTCCAGAGTTAAACAAATGAAAGACCTCCCGAGATGGCTGCCGACTCTGCCCCGCATCCAGCTCAGATGCGGCTCCGCTCTGGCTCCGATCCGGGCCCAGAGTCCGCTGCCACGTGGGCTGCTCTATCTGATATGTACAGTTATCTCACAAAGGCCAGGGCTGGGTGGGGAGGGGGTGCCAGGAGACAGCAGCAGATACTCACAATCAGAAATAGATGCCATTCACAACACCAACTTGGAATCAACTAATTGTTCAAAATCGACATTTCGACTTTTTACTTTATCTTTTCTAGCTTTTTTTTGTCAAGTTTTTTTTTCTTTTTTTACTGGCCTGGGATGAGTTAAACAGGCCTTGATGATGATGCACTAAATCAGACAGAATTATGATTTATGGGCTGATAGTTTAAGGTGTGTTGTAGGAGCACCATAGAACTGTCTTGCCTATCGGAGTTATTATTTTTTAAATTACTTATAGCACTGAGTTTTTTTATATCCTAATGCTGAACAGATATAACTTTCTCTTGAATGTTAGATCATGGTAATGTCAAAAATATTATGTACAAATTTAAAATGATACAGAATAATACAGTTAAAATTCTTTGTTACATTACAAGTACAATGATGAACGTCGACTTTTTTTTCTGAGATATTGCACAACCTGGCGTCATCGTAATGCATTACGTTGGAAAGTGCAGAAAAAAAACTTTTTTGTACAAGGAAACATGAGTCAGAAATAAAGAAGAAAAAGAAATGTTTTTTTATGCTTTAGCTGTGGCTTGGCAACATCCGAGACCTGTAAATCATAATTATTAAAAACAACTTGCAAAAATAAAAATTTGAACGCATAGAAGACAGACTATAGTACACTGTGTACAAATGACTTGGCATAGAGAGGAGACCAGGGGGACTCCTGTAGGTGGTTAAAAGTGTTTGTGTGTCTCTCTGTTTGTGTGTGTGTGTGTGTGTGTGTGTGTGTGTGTGTGTGTGTGTGTGTATGGGCGGGCAGATTGACATGACTGAGACGCATAATCACACAAACACATGGTCATACCAACGCAATCAGATGTTTACCTCATGAGTTGCCCTCTAGAAAGGAACACAATCTTTTTCTTTTAAATAATAGACATATTTATATATTTCAAGAATTCCCCTGTTATTTGAATGTTTTTTTTTTTCTTCTGGAGATATATCAACAAAAGGTATGGTGATGGCGTCAAACCTACATAGGGACAGCATGTAGCATCAGTTCCTTAGTCTTTTTTCCCAGAAAGAGACAGAGCCACAGGTGATAGAGGGATGGAGAGAGAGAGAGAGGAGATAAGATCTCAAGAGAAAGAAGAGTGGAGGCACCAGTTGCTGTAGTGACGCTGTGATTGACAGGTGACTGACGTCTTCTTTTTGTCAGGGGTTCCTTGGGGCTTCACCTGTGATGGACTGTGAAGGGGGTACTGCCAGTGAGTCTACACTGAGGGCTTCGACTGAATTGGGGATGGTGAGGAGAACAAGGAGAACCAAGATGGAGCTGGGCCTGGATGGGGTGTGTGTGTGTGAGTCCGCCGGTGTGAGCCAGGAGACGAGGCTCACCGCGTGGAGGCAAGCACGTGGCCCGGAATCCAGCCCTCAGCGGCCGGTGACTGGCTGTTGGCGGGCCGGTACACCAGGCACATGTTCTGCTGATTGGAGGCCAGGATCTGGACGCGCTCGCCAGCCACCACACAGATCTCGTCCTCCTTCACTGCGTTGTAGTCGTGTGTCACCAGCACTGATGACAGACCGTTGCAGTCGGCATCATCAGACTGAAAAAAATACACACACACACACACACACACACACACACACACACATACACACAAAGAGAAAAAAGGAGAGATTTCATATGGAAGAGATTCAATAACAAAAATATATTGCAGTTCAGGGATTTACTATTTGAACAACAACAACAAACGAAAAGAAAAAGAAAAAAATAATTCATTCACTGATTTTCACACTTCAAACTATGTCTCTTGCTTAACATGAATTACTCAACATGTCACATAAAAATAAACCAGAACAAAATGAAATCAAACAAAAGAACAAAAACAAAAAAACAAAAACAAATCTCTTGCCATCCATCCCCAGCGCCCTTCTTGTCCCCAAACTAGAGCAGTGGGAGGTTGCCCGGGAAGAGGGGGTATGGAGCGCAGTGGCCACTTCAGTGAGACCGCCACTTTGTTAGCGCCTGTGTTAACCTTGACCTGTCAGTGCTTCTATGAATAAATAGACTGATAAGAAAAAAAATAGGGAGCGTTGAGACGTTTAAAAATAAAGAAAGTAGCCAGTGCACCCCTGCAGTCTGGGTCTCGGTGACAAGGGTGATTTATCGAGGCCCACTTTTCCAAGCTAGTCCAAGGCCAAGACAGACTAACAGAAGGAGAGAGCGAGAGAAAGGAAGAAAGAAAGTGGGGATGAAAGGAGGAGAAAAAAGCAGAAGAGAAAAAGGAAATGGGGGGGGGGGGGGGGGGCTGGGCTAAGGAGACAGATGAACAGAAGGGGAAAGAGTGATAGAGGAAGGGGGAGGAGAAGAGAATGAAGTGCAGAGAAAGGAGAGCTGAGGAAAAATTAAAGGGGCGAGGAAGAGAAGTGGAAACTAGGGCAGTTTCTCCACTAAGAATAGCCCACAGTGTGTGACCATTGACACACACACACACACACACACACACACACACACACCTACACATATGCAAATGCACTACTGCACACACCGTCACTAACAAACACACACACTCATTCATACACATCCAGTCAAACTCAGCCACTCTCAGGTACACACACACACACACAAACACACACACACAAACACACAGACATCGAACATAGAGCCCTAGCGGTAAAGATCTCTAACAAAATGGACCATTCAGGGATGAGGTAGCCTTGAGCATCTCTTAAATCCCATGATATGACAAAACAGGGCTGCATGATGGGAAAATGTGTTTTTGTTTTTGTTTGATCACGATTTTAAAGCCTTCTGGCAAAACATCCAAAATCTACAAGCTGAAAGAAGAAATTGTCTCCAAAGGATGGTGATCATCTGTATGTTCCAGTAAGAATTCTTAATTCGTACACTGAAATGATTTAGGACACACTCATACATGACATATGCAGGATGAAGAGCAGGATGCACACTCAAAATGAGGTGCTGGCTAGGCAAAACAAGAGACCCCTAAAAACTTTGAAGGCCATGGAGCCGAAACCTCGGGAATAAAACAAAGAAATGAACTTGGAGTGTGTGGAATGTCGGGAATTTTGTAGAAACAATTAATATATGTATGTGTGTATGCAGAAATAGGATAGAGCATGCAGCAGAGTGTTGTGCTATAAAAAGAAACTGTGTTGAAACCATGTTTAGAGCCTCATCGTAAAAGGACAGAGACTGAGGCCTTGTGTAGGATTGGCTCTGTGCCAGCTACATCATCTACTAGCAGGAGTACTTAAGATAGATAGATAAGGTGTAAGGTTAGAATGGTTAGAATGGTTAGAAAGATCAGAGTGGTTAGAATGGTTGAGGATTACCACTGTTATAACCATTCTCTCGGTGAACGCAATAAAGACTTGGTTGAACAAGACAAACTTCTCTGCTTTTTGGGTTTTTAAGCTACTAATAAGTCTTAAGTTCTAGATTTTGCTCTAATGTAAAAACATGAATTGGTTTGAAACAACAAAGCATTTGGTCACAGAAAGTAGTTTCGTTTAACTGCTTGACTCATCAAAAGAATGAATCTGGCATCAGTGTCTAATCACCCTAAATCAAGACTTCACTTGCATGAATCAGCCAATCATGAAGCAGACTCATCCTAGTTAAGTCTTTGAGGGTTCAGTGCTTAGGGCTTAGTGGAGACATTGGGATTCAGTCACTGACTCAAGTCTCCCCACACACCGAACAGCACTGGCAATGAAAGCCTGTTGTAATGGCATGCGCTAAATATTTAGTTCAGTCTGCACTCAGTGAACTGCACTCACCATCTCTGGTTCGGGGTGTTTGCTGGGCTTATGGGCAGGGCTTCCATTGGAGGTAGATGCCTTGAGGGGGCTTGAGGAGTGGGCAGGTGGCCGGCCGTTAGCGGAGTGCTGACGGGGCAGGGAGCCCCCGCTGTCCTTCTTCTGGAAGATCTGAGGATTCTGAAGAGCTGTGGTGGGTTGGAGAGGAACAGTAATGTGTTGGAAAAATCTGAAATCATCAGTGGTAACACTTAGAAGGGTGGAGACAAGGAGACAAAGAGACTACAAGGAGACAAGGACAAGGACTAGAAGGAGACAAGGAGACTACTGACCAAGGGTGAGTTTCCCAAAACCATAGATGCGGAGCAAATTAATTGGTTTGCAATGGGAAATAGTTGCTAATCTTGTTAGCCTATTTAGCAACCATGGTTTTGGGAAATGTGCCCTGGCTTGTCTACACTGAAGCACTGTTTAGATAGAAAAGGATCATGGGAACTGTAGTGTTTCCAGAAAATCAGGGAATTTAAAAAACTATTTTAAGGGCTGGGGATGGAAATGTGTATGGCTGCCAGGTTAAATGGTTTAAAATGGCAGATTACACTGATAAACACTAAAGGCACCATTAACACAGATTTGTGGGTATTGTAGTCTCTTACCAGACAGGAAGCTGCTCTGTGCATCCAGCAGCTCTCGGATCTGCTGCACCCACTCCTGCTTGATCTCCATGTTGGCCGCTTGCAGTGTCAGCCTCTCTGAGGAGCCCCGTGATGCCATCACAAACTTACACGGGTCTGACTCCACATGCTCGTCCATACTCAGGTAGGTCACCTACAAGGAGATAATGCAATCAGAAGATGATATGGAATTTCAAGTAATACTGATGCAGACATGATCTAAGCTTCCTGAACAGAGCATCTTTGTCATATCTGATGTTTCTTTAGAAGCAACATTTCATCTGTCTGCATTCTCCCTTTGCTTCTGTTGAGGCAAAAAGGGTTACATTACAAAGCTTTTACTCAGATTATTAAGTCATGGATAATCATGATGTCCATGCCTTGTCAAAAAAAAAAAAACTTTATTCAATGCATAGTACGTGGTTTTATCACAATGCACATCCTCTGAGTGCATTCTTTGGTTGACTAACATTTTCAGCATCTGACTCTTATCAGTTAAGCCAGACTCCTGTACTTAAAGGAAAAGAAAAGAAAATGGGGAAAAAAATACATTCCCATGTGTAGCCCTCACTCATGTATTAACCTCATAGATAATAACGTTGGCAAAGTCAATGTATTAACCTTGTTTAATAATTGGGAAATTACGGTAAATCGACCCAACAGGATATGGGTTGATTTACGACGGATTTTTTTGTTTCATTCACGTCAGGTAAGGGAACTAAAGAGGGTGCTGCGCCACTCTACCTTGATGCTCTTCTTGAACTGGTAGCCGGGTGTTGACGAGCCCTTGCGCAAGAGCTCACTGAAGATGACGATCTGCTCGAAGAGGAAGACTCGCCGCTCCTTGCTGCGTGATAGGACCCCGCTGTCGTGCTCCGTCACGAAGAACGTGTCCTGCAGCAGCAGCTTGCCCTGGGCTGTAAGCTTGCCCTGTGTGAAGTGAAGGCATAGCACACCATGTTGGCTCTTCATGTCTTTGTGTGAAGGGTTCCAGTGTTACTACGAAATCTGTTGCTATTGTTAAACCACTGTTACATAACAGCATGCCCTCATAGGCTATGCTGAATGTTAATTCACAAGGGACTATGTAACACCTGTGAAAATAAATTCCATGGAGGAGTGCAATTTTTAAATTCAAATTTGCATATTTACAACTTCACACCACACAATCCTGTACTGTCAGTCATACTTCTTGGCACATGGCAGGCGGCATTTGCTTGTGTGAAAATGGCACTCAAATGTGATCTGAGTACAAAGACGGCGTTTGATGATCTGTCTGATAATCACTGTGTCATACAAGTTGCCACACAAGGGCACGATGACAGCTTGGAAAGTCAGTTGACTCCACTTCCTTTTTCTAACCTACTCAGGGCCATGGAAAAAAAAAAGAAAAAAAAAACTACATGAAATCTACTGGAAATTCTTCACCCTCCTTTCTTCCCCTGCCCAGTGCACTGGTTGTAGGCCTATATCTCAGGTAACCACATCATCCTTTTGGGTCCAATCAGTGAGTTTCTCCCCATCTTTCACTACCGCCAAAATACAAAGATTTTCTTCTTCTCTGTCTATGTATCTTGCATGTTTGTGTGTATATATGTGTAATGTAAATGTAAAGTGCTTTTGAGGGTCTTGCAACTGTGAGGTACTGTAAAAATTAAATGTAGGATTATAATTGGGATTACTACGTATTCTTTCACTGTCTTAAAAATTACCCGGCATGCTTCCTATTTAAAAACAGATTGGATCATCATCATCATGAATGGATTTGTTTAAAAGTAAAGGTTGACTCTCGTTTCGGAGACGCTCATATGCAAAGCAACACTGTTGCAACACAGGGCTCGGGAAATCGACTGTTGTGGGCCGCTCCACATGCTCATCTAAATGTTTTTCTTGTGTCAAAAGTGAAAGGGCACTATGAGGTCATCTCACCTCATAGCCCTGTAGCCGACCCAGGTTCATCATGTCATTGCAGCGTTTGGGCACCAGGAACATCAGATCCACAGCTTTCTGTACAAACACAAAGAATACAGAAGGACCATTATCTAACCTCTCCCAAAAAGGCACCAGACCATGGACTGGATGTTAACCAGAGCTGGAAATGCCTGAAAGGTGTAAACACAGATACAGTCACTTGTCTCTACTTTGCTCAAAGACCCACCTCGATATCTTGACAGTCTAGGCCGGCCTTTGAACTGTATTTCAAGAAGTCCTGGAAAAGAAACGGATGCTGTTAAGTCAGGACTACTTATGGCATGAGAGGGACAAATTCTTGAGTTACAATGCAAATGCAGGGAATGTAGAACGGACAGGTTTGTGAATAAGCATATTATGTGCAATCCCTTCACACACACACGCACACACACACACACACACACACACACACACACACACCTCTTCCCTCCACTTGAAAAATATATACTGAAAGGACAGCATTAGTCTTCAAATTCTGTGTGCTAGTGCTAGACGCATACTAACTAGCTCCAAGTCATACCGTGTTGTAAAAAAAAAAAAAAACATTTTCTAGTTACAGTTGGTGTATTTGATTGTACAGGAAGGTGGGTGAGTTTGCATGAGGTAGTGTGTGGTTAGTTTTGTATATCATCCTCATTTGTTTAGGTAGAGAGTGAGAGAGAGAAAGAGGGAGAAATAAAGACTGTCTGTGTACGTTTGTATGTGCAGTGTGTGTGTGTGTGTGTGTGTGTGTGTGTGGTGTGTGTGTGTGTGTGTGTGTGTGTGTGTCACCTTCAGCAGGAGCTGGTATTTGGTGATCCTCTGAATGGGCTTGATGAGGTAATCACTGATGGACATCCTACAGTTGATTTCCTGCTGCAACTCCTGCCAACACAATTGTATGAAAGGAGTAGTCAGATTACATTAACAATGGCACACACACAACACAGTCAACACATTCAACATAGTGAGGTGTGTCACTCAAAGCCTAGGGCTTACGTGTTTAAAATGTTTTCTTTTTTTAAAAAAATATTTCCACTGAATGACATATAACTGTCATACTATATGTAAGACCATTGGGGCCATGAAGGGAAGTTATTCAATATTATCAATATTATCAATTCAATATGTAATTATTCAATAAACTAGCGTGTGTGTGAGTGTGAGTGTGCCTCAGTCATGTATTTAGAGTAGTGTCTCCCTGTAAAGCCCAGACTCACCTCAAAGTAGGAATCATACTCTGCTACCACAAACTCAGACCTGGGTTTGTTTTGACAGTAGACCACATACATGTGAAGCCGGCGTTCCTATGGGACAGGGAGAACCAGCTGAGCTTAGAGTAAGAACTGCACTGAATGCATGTAGCGTGTACATAGTATAAATTTGTTCCTGTGCACACATACTCACTCACATGTGTGCGTGTGAGCGCACGCATGCACACACACACACACACTTGTAACCTAGGAAGGTATGTGTGCAAAAATGAAAGAAGTGTGCAAAATAACAAATTCATTCATCCTTTTTTGACACACATGCAGGTACACGTGTGTGCACACATAGATACACACACACACACACACACACACAGTAAACACACAAACAAAGCAAATCACATACGTGTTTAATAAAGAGTTCTGCCAGCCTATCGTGGTCCTGCAGACATTTCTCCAGTTCTCCTAGGAAAAAACTAGGCAAGAGGAAAAACAGTTATTTCCTCGCATTCTATGAGATTTAACCACAGAGTAAACCTGCCCCCTCCAAAGCCCCTTCCTCCTCCATTGTGTGTCCACTTTTGTTTACTGCAAACAGTCTGATATCAAACAGGATATTCTGTTCCCAAAATGCCATATTAAACAAATCAAACTAGGACATCCACACAAGAATCTTAAAAATATTCCTTCCTCGTTGAAATGGTAGTAGGACAGACACACACACACGCACACACACACATGCAGTATGTGCAAAATTCCTCAAAAAGTCAAAACCAGGTCTTTGAGATGCATTGCCTGTACTCTGGCCTCTTAAGGCATACCACCACCACCCACGTGTCTTTGGAGTGGCCCTGACAGTAGCCTACCCAGGCCAGAGGCCCTGCACATCCAGCAGCCTGTGCCCTCCTCAGAGACCACCAAGGGGGTAGGAATACAGGTGGAAGTTGAAACACCCACAGAGGTTGTCCCCGGCTCGTTCCTCTCGGAAAGGGCCCTGGATCTGTTAGCATTTCACTGGCTGGCTTTCATTTTAACGTCACGTCAAAATCAAATGATTTTACATGTGGAGCACTCGATTGGAGTACCTCGATTTTGGCATTGTTCTTCACTGGAGAAAACACAACAATGCATGCGGCTCCATTATCTCATGTGTCATGTTATTGCCTTGTAAGAAACTTTTATGTGTGACGGTGCTAAAAGTGATGACACAAATTTAGCGACGGCTACTGACTTTCTGTTGCACCGGAGAGAATTTACCATACTTTTGTGATAATGTTCGGTCAGACTTTGGGAGTCCAGGTACGTTAGCATCATATATACATAATGAAATAACTAACATAAGTAATTTGAACACAGTACTTATCAGTACTTCAGGACGGTCACATTTCACAGACAGTAGGAGATTTCCGTCTGTGTCATATCTGTCAGAATTTCTGAGATTTCAGAATTTACATCTACTAGCCAAGTTACCGTGTTTGGGTTTGTCAGATCAGTGTGACCAGATAGGAGTATGCGCAGTCGACACTGAACCTGAATTGGGCTTCAGAACTTGATGGACAACGGGGTATCTAGATTACTATATAATATCTATGAGTCAGAGGGCCATAAAGCAGCATTCTTACTCTCTGTGCCAGTCGTAGATCTGATAGATATTCCCAAACACGATCTTGTCTTTCCCCGTCATGTCCTCCGGCACCCCCTTCTCTGTCACTCTCTTCATGAAGCCCTGGAGAGGAGAGAAAATGAAGGTCATCAAATGGTTTTAGACTTTTGTTTTTGTGTGTGTGTTTATATCATTGGTTATTTATGCTATAATGTTTGGGAATGTGTCTGTATGTGTGTGTGAGAGAGAGAGAGAGAGAGAGAGAGAGAGAGAGAGAGAGAGAGAGAGAGAGAGAAAGAGAGAGCCTCTGTCTCACCTCCACAACAATGCCCAGGTCTTTGACGTAGTCCCTCTCTGTCTGAACCATTTCATTTATAACAAACCTGTAAGTGTAATGACATTAGACTTACATCAGCAGTCAACACACATACACACACACACACAGGCATGCATGCATGCACACCCATGCACATACACACTTTTCAAACTGACACTTTTATTGAACTGAAAATATCAATACAAGTGTAAACACAAACACACACACATACACACAAAGAGTTGTGTGTTGGGGTGTCTCTTACATGCGTCCTCTCATGGCTTTGTTTCTCTTCTCCGTCTCTGGGTCTCGGGGCGTGGCCAGGTTCTGCTCTGAAGGACTCACGCTCCCAAAGGCTGGAAACGCACCAGGCTCAGGGGTCTGAGAGACACAAGAGAAGGGAATGGACAGAGAGAGAGAGAGAGAGAAGAAAAAAAAAGGGAGGGGGGTAAAAGAATGACCACAGTACTCTCACAGCTGTTCCTCCCTTTCATGCCACTTCTCATATAAATGACAGACTTCTTTCCTGCAAGTGATTTAAAATGGATTTTAAATTCAAACTCAAAACAGAGGACACAAGGCAACCAGGCCGGAGTCAAATGACCAAGTAGAATACAGAACAATACTGTCGACTCAAGAGCAGACTTGAGCAAAGTAGGGCAGAGTGGAGGACAGACAGAGGTAGAGCTGTGGCTGTACCTTGGCCTCCTGAGTGGAGGGGTCCTTGATGATCTCCATTGGGGGAGGTAGAGGGGTGTGGGGCTCGTCTTCAGCTTCCTCCTCCCCTCCACTGTTTGTTCCTCGCCTGCCCTTCTATAGGGAGAGATGGGGCAGGGGGGTGGGGGGGGGGGGGTAGAGGGATGGAGAGAATCAGAATTACAATAGAAGGAAAAGAAATAAAAAGAAGAAATGGAAGAATGGAAAAAGAGCAGAGGAGGGAAAGGAAGACAGAAGCAGAAGAAAGCGGACAGATTTTAACAGAAGAGGAAGAGAGAAAGGAACAGAAATTGGAAAAAGAAGAAGTACACAACAAAATGAAGAAAACGAACAAGTGGGAAGGAAAAGAAAGAGAGAAAGAGAGGTCATGAGCCCCCTGTGTACAGCAAAGCACAACTTACTTATCCAAGAATATAGTGTTTGCCTCAGCGGTGCTTATTCTGTAGTGAGCAGGCTAAGAGAGGCTAGCGTTAGCGCCAAGGGAAGCACAAACACATAACACACGCTCATCCATCATTCAGGAGCTCTAAACAGCTAAATCCAGGTTAGCAGCAAGCCCCCCCCCTTGAAGCACCTTGCACTTGCACTCACTGGCTTTACTACAGGGAGCTACATTAGGACATAGGAAAGAGGCAGACCTAGGGTTGTCTGAAAAATCTGCTAACAACCGTGGTGTGGACATACTGGTGATGGTAAAATGGTGATATTTTCAGTATTTCTGTTTATATAAAGCAATACTTTGTACTTGGTCAAGGGTAGGTCACTAATACAGTAATTTCCAGAATATAAGTCGCACCATGTGTTACAGGACGGGGCTTTATGCAAATTTCAAAAACTAAACCGTTTGTTGCCTGCAGTATAAATATTACTTATCGTAAAGCACTATCAGATCAGGGTGTAATAATGAGAAAATAGATCGAGGAAAATAACTGAAGATATTTTGCCAAATCAATGTATTAACCTCGGTTAATAGTCGGAAAATTACGGTATTTGTAAATTAGTCTCTAAGATTCAACCCAGGGGTTGAGTAACTTTGCTCACCACAGTGGTGCTAACAATGTTAGAGCATCCCCAGCTCTGGATGTTGCATAAGAGACTGGGTGGATTAAAGGATAAGCATCAGAGGCTCAGGACTACAGTATTCAGCTCAAACTTGATTTAAGGATATGGAGACTGCAGTAACGGTTAGGACTGACCTGGGGGTTTACAGAGACGTTAAAGAAAGTTATGGTGGGGTAGAGTATGTGCTGTTAGGACAGTGTTGCAGGCTGTGAATGAGGCTGGAGATATCAGTTTAGTCTCCAGGTGGGAGAAGTTATGGACTGTTCTGGAACGTGGTCAGATTGCACAAGGTCACGAGAGAGCTGCAACAGTATTCTCAATACAGTTTACAGCATTTTATAATACTATTCTAGAAATGTTTGTCTGCTTAAATATTTTACTTTGTAAATATATGAAATATTTTGGATGGTACACATGACAACATAACCA
>PYXC01001082.1:2052500-2065000 GCA_015244755.2 Tenualosa ilisha
ATCATTACTCAGTCATACTAGTAAGAATGCCATGCAAATGTCAGTCTGACTACACACAACTCTTTCTCAAAAAATAGTAGCACACACACACACATACACACACACCCTTATATCCATCAAAAGCACACCGGCCACCCCTATGACTTTAGAAAGCCAAGGCAAAGCTTGAAACAATGACAGGCAGCAACCTGAGTCAACCCTGACCTGAGTAGATATGTCGAATGAGGATTGTCACTATCTGATACTGACACCCATACTTTCACTCAAACACAAATTCACACAGCTTTAAGCAGCCTTATTTACCTCCGGATATACTGAAGACCACAAGGCTTATTATGAAGCACTAAAAATGTCTACATCTAAAGCTTTCACAGATTTTCAAGTTGCTATATATGAAATAAGTATCTACTTTCAATACACACTCACACAAACACCCAGACAAACACACACACACATATACATATACACACAGGACTGTCAAAGAACTGGTGGCTCACACCCAATAACCGGCAGTGCGCCTAAGAACTCCGAGCTCCAACACCAGCTAACCAACCAACCGTAGACACATGTAAATCCCATGTTACATACCTGCCCCATCACAGCAGCATATTTTCCCCACGAGCCACCTCACACACACAGCGCAGGACCCACGTGTGCGGCCCCTGCGCATGCTGACCCGCTACTGCTGCTATGGCTGCAGCCTCATGGCCAAAACACACAGCACCGGCAACACGAAGCAAGGGACAGAGAGAGAGAGAGAGAGAGAGAGAGAGAAAGAGAGATCGGGAGGGAGGTAGAGAGAGACAGGGAGGGAGTGGGAGGGAGGGAGGAGAGAGGAAAAGGGATGAGGGAGGAAGGGAGGGAGAGGGAGAGATAGAGAGAGAGAAGGAGAGAGAGAAAGGGAAAGAGAGAGATAGTGGAGTCACACGCTGTTCAGTTTGAATACTGAAGCTGGACAGGGAGGTGTGACCACTAAACATAACATAAGGGAGGAGCTACAAGCAGCAGAGACACATGCAGACACACACACACACACACACACGCACTCATATACACACTCATATTACACAATATGACACACACAAACAATTACACACACTAAGGATGTCAGTTGTGGAAAAAAAAGGCTGTATGAGGTAGATAGACACAAAAACGATCAGATTTCTATAGGGAAAAAAATGGAAACACACAAGAGTGATGTTTGTACACAATCGACGTGATACATATGATCTCTCTCTCTCTCTCTCTCCGTGTGTGTGTGTGTGTGTGCATGTATATCTGGGTTTAACCCAACAGAGGGCCCTACAGAGAGTGATTGCAGAGTCTGTGCTGCAGTAACCCACTTCGGTGCCTCAGACAACACCTTGATCTGATGAAACTTCTGGGGCGTGAAAGCAGTAAAAACTGACTTACAGAATACACACACCTATGACCCAAACAAACCTCTGTCTGACATCATAAACATGCACACACACACACACACACACACACACACACACACACACACACACACACACACACACACACACACATATAAGTGCATGCACAAACAGTGATTTTTTGGGATGGATAAAGACTTACCCACACACACAAACACTGACACACACAGACACACACACAGACACACACACACACACACAACATAATCCCCACGTTAAACTGTACGCTGCAGAGCAAATGAAGATCTACAACCATGAAATCTGACTTTCATAACCCCCCACTCTTTGACCCCACTGCGCAAGTCAAAGGTTAATCTGTGAACCCAAACTCCAGCATTATCCCTGAGAAAGAGCCAGACCATATGTTCAAGCATTTAAGACACTACAGAGGCCATAAATCTCACTCACACATACAGGTTTACATTCTGAGATCAGTGTTTCCACCGTTGCATTGAGATTAGCCCTACTGAGACAGGTATGGCCTGAACTGGGCCTCATCAATTAGCCTAGAGGGTGCATGTGGGCTTCATGGGGGTGAGACAGAATGGCCCAATTAGGGTCTTGTGACAGTCCTTGCACTGCACCACTAAACACACACACACACACACACACACACACACACACACACACACACACACACACACACACACACACACACACACACACACATACACACACACATACACACACACACACTGAGGGAAGAGATAAAGATAGAGGGATTAGTATAAATGGAAAAAGAAAGAAAAAAGAAAGAAAGAAAGAAGTAAGGAGGGAATAATAGAAAGATGGCCAAATGACAAGAAAATAAATGAAAGAAAGTAAAGTAATAATAAAAAAACACTGAAACAGACAGAGAGAAAAGAATGAACCATACAGACACACACTAGCAGAAGTGTGTGCTGGTGAGTAGCGGCGTTATGGTGAACAGAGCCTCCTTTTGAACACTCGCTCTGCCGTGCCGTGCCTAATTCCTGTGTGTGTTTGTCCTTCGGAGGAGCCCACCTCACACCAGACTGGCCCAAAACCAAAGCTCCCGACCGGGCAGAACCGCGCTCCGACCCACAGCGGCTCTCCTTGTGCACACAAACAGATGTGGCACAGCCAAACACCACCGCGGCCCAGCGGGCTTCCAACTGGCCGTGTGCTAATCCAGCCGCGGGCGGGCTGTGTTTGGGGAGATAACACGTTCTCACACTTCTCACACACTCTTTCCCCTTACAGGAGGTGTTCCTGCGTACACACACACACACACACACACACACACATACCCTTGAGCACATCTGCAAATGCAACATACACACACACACACACACACACACACACAGGTAGACATTCACGCACATACACACACCCTGCTGAAAGTGCAGCATGGCCCCAGGTCAGGGCCTCAACACAAACTGCAGCTGGGGGAGAGAGCAGCAGCCATCCTGGGTGTGTGTGTGTGTGTGTGTGTGTGTGTGTGTGTGTGAGAGAGAGAGAGAAAGAGAGCACACAGATAGTGAGAGAATATCTCATGGCCTGTCAACTCTTCTAAAGAACATTCAATCACAGACTTGAGAGAAAAATATATTTATTTTCAAATATACTTTAAAATACATCTGATAAATATGTTATGTGCCCTACTGAACAAGTTATGGGTGTTGCTCTAGCAATCTGACTCCAGAACTGTTGAAATGCATCCCTAACGGAACTGAATGGGGAGTCAGTGATAGGCATTTTTAAGGTCTCTCCATTTGACACACAGAGTCTTAAACAAATACTTCCCTTCTGATCACATTCTAATGGACCTTAGTCACGCAAGCCTGCCGTTTGCCTGCTGTGTGTGTGCAAGCGCGCGTGTGTGTGTGTGTGTGTGTGTGTGTGTGTGTGTGTTTGTGCGCATCTCTGCCACTGTTTAATCTTTGATTGGTTTGTTGCTTGTCCCCTGTTTGCCCTTTTGAGTGTCAGTCTTCCATTTGCCTTCAAAGTGTGAATGTCAGTGGATGCGGTGTTGGTTGAATGATTTCCTTCCTGGTGGGAAGGGAGCTTGGTGTGTGTGTGTGTGGTGAGTGTGTGTGTGTGTATGTGTGTGTGTGTGACATGGGCCTCCAGGCCCGATAGGGCCCGTTGCCAGGGGCCCCTTTCCTGTGCGACTATTTTCAGGAGTTCTGAGACAACTTGCAGCGTCTAGAAGCTTCTGGAGGGGATGTCAGAGAAGGACGGGGTGCCCCCAACCAGAGGAAATGGAATAGGGGAGGAGAAGAGAAACGACAATGGCACAGAGAGACACGCACACAAATACCACACACACACCCACATTGGATGTGCATACCTCACACCCTGTTTTGCCTTAACACTGACAAACACACTACACACACACTGACATACTTGTCTCCACAGACACACACTGTCACAAAGCTCTTTGAACAGCATGCAGTCTTAAAGGCCCCAATAACAGCAGAAAGCACTGAAGCATCAAAGAGGGTAACAATAACAGCTCCATTATACCACATCATCATTATCAACCAGACCTATCAATGAGTTACCACTCATCATTATCCTTTAACCACACACTCACACACACACACACACCAACATCCTGTGTCTGTCACATGCTAATCACAAAGCTATGTCATACATCACCCCACTAGCGCAGACTTACCTAGTGTCACTGTAACCAATTTTAACCTTTTAACTTTTATCTAACTTTTAATTTTCATCATCAGTTATATCAGTTTCAGTTTTCTGTACTTTTGTGTGATACTGAGTAAAAGACTCATCTTTCACAATTAAAGCTAAAAATGAGAACCAGTCTGATATCCAATCATATTCTTTCCTTTTCATCAACTTTAAGCACAAAGCAAGGGAATACTACTCGGCACGCAGGATACTATTGGTACACTCCAAGTACACTAAAAGCTATTGAACATTTGTGTATTGACTGATTAACACAGCGGCACACAGGTGTGTACCTTACTTCAAAATAACCTACATTTTAGGTAGGTCAACATCCCTGGCTACATCTATGTAATATGATATTCAGCATAACTGCCTATGTGACACATCTATGTAGGATTTATGTTTGCTGTCATAGATTCGTCAATTAGGTCACCTGATTAGGTCACCTAATTGTTTTATCATATATCTGCCAATTAAAAAAACGGATTTCTGGTAGGAAAGAAGAATGTTCCACCATGTGGTAAAGTGATAGTTGGGGGTACTTACAATCCCAACTCTTTTGTTTGAGCTCACTAAAAGCTGTCAGTAGGAAGGAGAAGGCTGTGGTAGAAAGTTCTCCTGACTATTACTTTAAGTTACTGTGTGTCTGTGCTGTGATGTAGAGTATTTGTCATTTTCTATGCTCACGGTGAATACTGAGCGAAAATCCGCAGTGAATTTCTATTTTCCCCAGTCCCTGTATGCTTGAGTGCTCCATACATGCATGCATCCTTGTCAAGCTCTCTTTGCTTGCCAGTGTGTGATTCTCTCCATACTTCATGCTCTGACTCTGGATCTTCCCCAGAGCCCAGTGTGGTCTTAAAGCAACACACTGTAGTCCTTTTATGTGAAATGCCAGCTTCAAAGTCATTTTGATGCCATACCACAAT
Organism: Tenualosa ilisha; assembly: GCA_015244755.2. Taxonomy (NCBI): domain Eukaryota; kingdom Metazoa; phylum Chordata; class Actinopteri; order Clupeiformes; family Clupeidae; genus Tenualosa; species Tenualosa ilisha. The sequence goes on from PYXC01001082.1 coordinate 2,057,530, forward strand.
GATTTACAATATGGAGAATGGAATCTGTCTTGTTAATGTTTGACTGGAAGGCCTGACTGTCACTGGTAGAAGCATGACCTTTTTGTCAGTTCCAGACCTTAGCCCTCAATGGGTCTGCAATACTTGGAAAATTGATGGATTTCTACATAGTGTTACTTCACTACACTTGATGGCGTTGGCATCTTGGGTGTGATGGCACTACTGCCATTTTGCCTGGTGCTGCTTGGCCCCCTACCTTTCCCTGTGGGGAAGAAACAGTCCATGTCCACACTGCTGCGGGAGTGGGAGACGGAGAGGGTGGCGCTGGGCACCAGGCCTTCCTGCGGTGGCGAGCGCTCCGTGGTCCGCACCAGGCACCAGCCCGGCCGCTCTCCGGAGCGCTCCAGCAGCTCCACCGTCTGGCCCGACTGCACCGATAGCTCCCCCGGGCCGCCCGCCGCAAAGTCCTGCAGGACCACCGTCTGCTCACAGCCGCCAGACAGCTACAGGGGAGAGACAGAGAGAGACAATCTTTACTCAACCTTTGCAGTGCTGTACAAGGAGAGAGACAGGATATGATATTAGGGCAAAGGAGAAGAAAGAAGATAGAAAAAGGGGGGGGGGTATATAAAAATTAAGGGGGTCTGTCTAGGGATCTGTAATTACTTGTGGAACCCCAGAGATCTATCCCAGAGTTCCTCACCATGGTGCCTCTGAGCAAGCCACTTGAGTTGCACACTGGATTAAGCATCAAGATACTGTATATTACTATTACGAATATTGAAATTATGTGATGGATAGTGATAGAGAGAGAGAGAGAGAGAGAGAGAGAGAGAGTTATGTTCCTTCACATACTGCTTCAAATACTCTAATAACATGTTTATAAATCATCTAATTAATCATGAACACAGCATGAAAGAAAGAACAAAGCAGGGAATAAAGATGGAGAACTATTACTAAAGCAGTGTAACATCTATGAGTGACATATATAAAACGCTGTGTCAATGTTTGTTGCAGCTCAGAACAGTCAATGATTGTTGGTACGTGAGAAAGAAATCATTACCACAGAAGAGTATTACGCAAAAGTTATGCAATAACAGACATACTGCGTCAGTAATAGCATTATCAGCACTGGTGGAATTAATAAGCCCAATGTATGTGTGCGTGTGTGTGTGTGTGTGTGTGTGTGTGTGTGTTTGTAACCTGTTTACATCTTTATGGGCTCACCAGTCAAGCATTCATTAACCTGAAGCACAACCTCTGATCAGCCTAAGAGTAAAGCAGGTCATGGCTGAGTCATTGGCCGAAACTACAGAGAATATGCCCTGATTGCACACTGACAGACAGCCCAGGTGGACTCACATTGAGATGGGAGTCATAACTGATCCAGTGTCAGTGTCATTAAGGAACTTGATTGCATTCTGTTCAAAGAACAAACTTACAAATATGCGTGAATGACTCAGAGAACCAAACCAATTCATCGGTAGAAAACAAAAACAAGTTTCTGTAAACTCATTACTGGAACACAGAGTGACACATACACACCCACACCCAGACACCCACACACACCACACACACACCCAGACACCCACTCACACCACACACACACTCACACACACCACACACGCACACACATACGCGCACACACACACACGCACACACACACACACACACGCACACACACACACACACACGCACGCACGCACACACACGCACGCACACACACACACACAGAGATGCGTCCCTCAGTCTTTCTGTGACTCTGCCCTGATTTGTAAGGAAAAAGAATCAAGATAAGTTAGGGAAAGTGTGAAGAGTGATTAAGGGAGCAGGAGGAAGAAGAAGAATTCAGGTGTGTCAGAGAGGAAGGTGAGTGAGAGAGGAACAGAGAGAGAAAGCAGAGAAAGAGAAAGAGAAATGAGAGATGGTCATCTTGACTTTACGACACCCAGGAGAGGAAGTTCTCCACCAACTAAACAGCCCCGCTGCTAAATCATCCTGCCTGTCCAGCATAGCTCTCTCGGAGAGAGAGAGAGAGAGAGAGAGAGAGAGAGAGAGAGAAAGAGAGAAACAAGAGAGTAGAGGAAAGGAAAGAAAGAGAGTGAGATATAGTAGAATAAAAGACTGGAAGGAAACAAGACAGTGATGAAGAAAGACAAAAATGGAGGTAGAGAGAGAAGAAAGAGAATGAGGGGAGGAAAAAGAAGTGCAGTGAAAGTAATGAAAGAGCAAAGGGGAAAGCAATACAGGAAAACAGAGCAAATAATAAAAGAGGAACAGAACCACTTCAGAAGGCCAGACAGGGAGGATGAATGAAAATGGGTGACCTTTACTGTCAAGCTGGAAAAAGCCCATCACCTCAGCGTATCATAAAACAACCCTCCACAAAGCCAGCGTTCAATTTAAAAAAGATATTAAACATAATCTCTGCCATTCCCACTTGTCTTGTGCTGTGTTTACACTTATTTCTGCAGTAAAAAATACACACTTTGGGCTCATGTGGGTTTGTGCTGCAACACCACATTAAACACAATTCCAACTGAAAATAAACCCAAACGTGGGACCAAAGTGCTGTGATGGCTTTCATTGTGCAGCGCTGGACTCTGTCAGCCTGCGTAGGCCTCGGGTCTACACCACGCTGGAATGTGGTGAAGGGCCAGAGTCCACTCATGGCCACTGACTTAGACTAAAATAGCACAGTAGAACATCTTAGAAACCACACTCTGACACACACACACACACATTTGACCTTGCACAGAGATGCATTTCCTAAAAAGCATCATTGAGTCACCACTATGCTAAGAGTGAGAGAGCGAGAGAGAGAGAGAGAGAGAGAGATAAGGTGTAGGTAAGTGTCACTTCAAGTGACACTTCAACTGTATAAAGTATAAGTGAGTGATGGCAGTTCCTCAATAGGACGTAGAGGCTGTTTTTTTTAACAGAGGAGGCGTTAGTCTCTCTGGTGAAGGGTCCTTCCACATCCTCCTGCCCAAGCCCACTGTTTCCTGACGTCCAATATGGTAATAAACCCCCCGACCCTGCCTCAGCCCCTGCTCCTGAAGGGGAACTTCCACCAAAGACCCAGGGACTGACCCCCAACACCAAAGCCCTCCCGCTGGGTCTGAACTCAGCCCCCACACCCCACTTTCTGGTGCTCCAGATGTGGCCCTGTGGAGCCAAAGCATGCGTGCACACACACACACACACACACACACACACACACACTTGGGAATAGCCTGAGCTCACAAACAGGGAACACCTGTTCCTGGGGATGTTGTAATATGGACACACACACACACACACACACACACACACACACACACACACACACAGTCATGATCATGTCCATAAGGAAGTGGTTTGACACACTCCTCCTTGCTGCTCGTGGTTTTCAAACTAGTGACATACGCAAATGTACCACTATTCCAAACACACACACACACACAAAATTTAGGAAGTTTTTTCACACATACTTAAGCAAGCCTCAACGCAGCCTGCCATACACACAAACACACACATACGCACACAATAAAAAGACTACATCTTTCAGTGGGATTTGGTCTTAATCCCTTGTGACTGATCCGGAGGGGTCACCGATCCTCTAAAGAAGAATCAATTCAAGAATGAGCAGTCAGGCCTACCCCACCCTAGACCCATAGTAATGAGAACAGAGGACAGATGCTTTCAATAAGAGAGACTCTGGCCAACACACACAGATATGGACACACTGTGTGTGTGTGTGTTGTGCGTGTGTGTGTGTGTGTGTTGTGTGTGTGTGTGTGTGTGTGTGAGTGACCGCTCTCTGAATACCGTTGTTGTGGCTAATCAAGTCTAAACAGCCATTACTAATGAGCTTTTATTAGAGAGCAGGCCACAAGTATGGTCATGAAAACACATTACAGTTTAGCAGTAGGATAGAGTGAATCAGTGAGAGAGAGAGAGCAAAAGAATGAAAGAAAGATGGAGGGATGGAAAGAGAGGGAAACAACAACAGGCAAAGAAAAAGAGAGAGGGGAAGAGAGAAAGAGAAGGGGAGATCGGAAGATTTCCCAAGACTTCCCCTCCTTATTGTCTTCCCATGAGACTAGGTGGGGGCCTCTACAAACATGTTCATGAAGTTCCATGCATGTGTGTGTGTGTGTGTGTGCATGTGTGTTTGTATATGTGTGTGTGTGTGTGTGTGTGTGTGTGTGTGTGTGTGTGTGTGTGTGCAGATATGTGTGTGTGTGTGCATGTGTGTTTTGTACGCATGTGTGTGTGCGTGTGTGTGTGTGTGTGTGTGCGTGTGCATTCACACTTGCCAGTACGTTTGCATTTGCACAAGTTTAGTCTGTCTACCTGTGCAAAATGAAATGAAACTACATGTATTTATTTTTCATCAGTTCACATGTGCTCTATAACCCTCCCTCTGATGAGTGATAAACAGTGGAGATTTAGAGTGAGGGGAAGCCTGAGGCAAGGGGGGTTTGGGGGGCACACAGCAGAGTCTGCCCCGGCATGAGGAAGAGCCGGGGTGTTTCCCTGCCCCAAACCTCACTTCCATGGCTGCAGAGGAATGTCGATCATATGGACACATATACACACACACACACACACACACACACACACACACACACAGACACATATACATACATACATACAGACAGACACACACATAAATACATACATACAGACACACACACACACACACACATATACATACAGACACACACACACACACACACACACACATACACGCTCACACCTCCCTAAGTCCCTACACACACACCCCTGATCAATTCTCAGATTCTTTGAATCACACTCTCCTGTACACATTCACCAAGACAAATTCTTACATACAACACATATGTTCAGACACACAATCAGACACACATTCTAGAGTCGCTTTTAACCTTAGCTATCAATATAGGTAAGACAACAATAAATCAAACACACACACACACACATGCTCACATAGGCCATTAAGTCAGCCAGTCTCGAGTCTCGCACTGAAGTGAATGAGGACCAGATGGCAACTCTGTTTCAGAAGTGAATCCCTGGCCAAAGAGCTTATCTCAACATCTCAGTTATCACCCACACCTAGCACACACACTTTAAATGTGTCCGCTGTAGTTACAATACTATCACAGCTATACTGCCTAGAGTCACTTAGGACCTAACCGATTAAATCACACAAACCTGTGTGTTCATTTCAAGTGGTTTGACACACAGAGGTCAAAAGGTCAGGAAGTTGAGTAGATTTCTTTGCTTTTTTCACAGTATTAAAAAATGACATCCATTGTCAGATTGTCAATCTCATCTCACACCACAACCAAAACAGACAGAAAGACTCCAAGTGAAGAAAGAAGAGTATTCTACCAGAGCAATTTATTTTACAGTTCATCTCTTCCTCAATGACAACTAAAAGTCTGGTTCTTCCACAAACACACACACGCACACACACACACTACACAAAGTGTATTCTAGGCTGGCAAAGTGGGCACATCTGTGGAAACTGATGTCATAACTTTGGTCATGCGCTGTGCAGACATACTACTCTAACATGACGGCCCATGTGTGGAAAACTAATGCCAAGAAATGATGTCACTGGGAACTCGCACATACACTTACACACAGACACACACACACACACACACACACACACCCACACACACCCCTGGAAGAGGGGTGTGTCGTGCTGAAACACACGTCCAGCCGTAAAGGGTTCTAATCCATTCGAACATCTGTGTCCACTGTAATTTCAGAACACTCTCTTTCTCCCTCTCCCTCTCTCTCCCCCTCTCTCTCTCTCTCTCTCTCTCTCTCTTCCTGTTTTCTCTGCTGTGACATTCACTCCATTCCACTCATAACCATAGGGATCTCACACTAACAAACACAAGCAAAGCCACAAAAAAAACACCCTAAGCATCTATTTTCTCCAAACCCCACAGAAGAAAAGTGTAAATAAAAGGCTCCACATGGTTATTGTTTGCACATCTACTGAGAGCTTCAAAGGAAGACAGGGGCAGACGATCTCATCAGCCTGCTCCTTCGTTAGGTTCCTTTACGAGGCTGGCGGCTAACGACACTTCCAGAGGCAGGCTGAGTTGGCCCGGGACACACACACACACACACACACACACACATATACACATATACACACACACATACACAAGACACACACCCAGGAGCAGTGCAGTCGCTGTTGGCTTGAGTTTCATGGGCGATGGGACAGGGAGTTTCCTTCAAGGGGAGGGAAGGAGGGAGAAGAGACTGGGCCCACTGACAGAGATTTTCAAGCCCTTCTTCTTGTTGTTTGTTTGTTTTGTTCGTTCAGTTGTTTAGCTCTCTTACATCATTATCAGTGTTTCAATCAAACTCTCAGCTTGGCCAATAGCGTAAAAGAACCACCTCGTCCATAAACCTACCTTAAATGCAACTAAGCTAAATTGACTCAAAGGGCAGAGTTGCTCTACTTAAAAACTGTTCCAGCTAAGACAAAAACACACACACACACACACACACACACTCCAAGAGTGACCTCATACCTGGAGCCACACACACACACACACAAACACACTCAGACACACACACACAAATACACACCCACCACAGTCACAGATATACTGTGCAAACATCTACTTGAGGTCTTATGCAAGCTGAAACTGCTGAAAGAAAAACAATGCAAGCAGACAGTGGGCGCTATATTATATTATTCAGACAGGCAATAATTTCTAAATATTTCAGTGGCAATGACTCTGCTGCCTCTATCTTTCATGCCACCCACAGTGATCGTTACATAAATAAATTGATGGCTCTATAGGACTGCATGCTCCCTCAGCTGTGTTACTGGTGTGTTTGTGTGTGTGTGTTTGTGTGTGTGGGTGTGGGTGTGGGTGTATGTGCTTATTTGTGTGTAAGTGTGTGCCTGTGGGCACATCTGCATCACTATGCGTGTGTGTGCCTTTGTGTGTTCATAGGCCCTCATCCAATGGAAAGACTGGTCAAGAGCATTTGACACACACACACACACACACACGCACACACACGCACACACACGCACACACACACAGGCTGGTTAGAATGCCATGTAAGAGAGTGGGTTGAGGAACACGGGAAGCGGGCAGCAGTCTGAGGTCAGAGTGGCTTTATTACAAGGCACTGTTATGTCTACTCTAGACAGCGAGGAAAGAAGAGAGACCACTCTTCACACACACACACACACACACACACACACGCACACAAAAACATGCACACACACACGCACAAATAAAAAAACACACAAAATCTCTTTTTCTGTTGCTCCCTCTCACTTACACAAGTCACAAATAAATACAACACACAGACACAGTGTGTGTGTGTGTGAGAGAGAGAGAAAGAGAGTGAATGTAAATGTGAACATGAAAGTGAATGAGCATCATACAACATTGTTCTAACAAACCAGTAAAATAAAGCTGTGCGTAAAACACACACACACACACACACACACACACACACACACACACACACACAC
>PYXC01001082.1:2072500-2075000 GCA_015244755.2 Tenualosa ilisha
TAGCCCTCACCCATGTATTAACCTCATAGATACATTTTTGCAAAATCAATGTATTAACCTCGGTTAATAATCAGGAAATGATGGTAGCTTGGAGTAGTTTTATGGAGCACAATGACAGCATTCTGGCGCCATCTAACTGTCAACAGAGTCAGAACAGGACTGCTTCTCCACTTGTCAAAAAAAAAAATATATAAAACTCATCTCTAGACCAGAACCTCATCAAGTCCGTCTAAGAACACAAACACGGGCCAGAACCCTTCATTTTCAGCTCTCTCCAACAATTACGTTTCATTGAAAAAGACTCTTTTTTTCAACTTTGAGGAACCTCCAACAAAAGGATTCTCTGTGCCCAGTGAAGAAAAGTTTCAGACAAAAGCAAGGAGAGAAAGAGAGAGCCACTGGCCTTTTTTAAGGAATCGTATTTTTGGACTCTATATGACAAGATTGAAAGAAAAAGAAAAAACTCCATGACTGTCTGTATTGGAGTGTGAGATGAGTCCTTAGAGAGGGGGGAGAGGGGATGGTGGGGGTGGAGGTGGGGGTGGGTGTGGGAGAGGCTTACATCAAAGAACCTGCCAGCCTGGCCCTGGATGAGCTGACTGGAGTCGGGCTTGTTCTTGCAGTACGTGACGTACATGTGGAACTTATCCGCCTGCCAGAGGAAGAGGAGGAGGAGGAGAGAGAGAGAGAGAGAGAGAATGAGGGGAGGAGAGAAGGGTGAGGAAGTAAGACAGTAGAGAATAGAGGACAGATGATGCGGATGGAAGAGAAGAGGAGAACGGAGGAGAATAGACGGCAAAAAAGAGGAGAGGAGGATGAAAGAAGACAGGATAGATGAGTAAGACGGGTAGATGAAGGAAAAAAAGGACAGGAGGGAAGGAGAGGAAAAAGGAGATCAGAGAGAAGAGGATGAAGAGGTGAGGAGAAACATGAAGACATGAAGAAAGGAGAGGAGAGGAGAGAAAGACAAAGAGATTAATGAAAGAAGAAGGAGAAAAGGGGAGGAAGTGATAAAAAAAGCAGAGTGAAGCCAATTAAGACAAGCAAGAGGGCCCTGCCCAGCTCCTCTGACTCTTACGTAATTACTACAGAAGCGATAAGTCTGTCAGTGCGGATGCACTTCTAAGAGATTACATCTCCTCCTCACCCATGTGACGAAACAGTGGCCCACATCCTCAGGTAGCTGCTCGTAGTTCTCCAGCTCTTTGAGGAAAATACTGCACAAGGAAAAAGATATAGGAGAAGGCTTTGATGTCTGAAGCTTAATTTCACCTCCTGTTTGTAAATAACTTTGGAGTAATAACAGTAGTATGGTTTGATGTGATAATCAATCATTTTTGAACCTCTAAACTCTGACTGATGTAGCCTTGATATTACATGAAACAGTTTTATGCAACTAAGGTTTAGAAGTGGTCTTTAAAAAAAACATCACAGAAGACTAAGGTGTCGCTAAATCTAGTCTGATGACTCTTTGGACTGCATATATGAGTCGGTGGCAAGGGAAAAGATGTGTACTTATTATGGAAGTCATAGATCTCCTGGATATTCCCAAAGATGACGTGCTCCTTGTTAGCGATCCCCTGGGGAATCTCGTCCATGCCGCTGGTCATCTCCCAAAGGAATGTCTGAACACACACACACACACACACACAAGCACAGGCATTAAAACAATTTCATAAACATGACACCATGAGGTGACATACGGAAAAAAACAAGATGACAGAGGCAAAGGCATGACGCCACTGATATGAAAAAGCCTTATAGATGAAAAGCACTACCAGTCACCTCTAAGCATTCTTGTAGGTCCCTTACGTACGCTCTCTCAGTCTGAAGCAGCTCAGCCATAATATACCTAAATCACCATTGGGCAAACAGACAGATGACGGGGGATCAGAACCAGTAAAGCACTTGACAGGTTAAGTGAAAAAAAGGAGAGATGAGAAGACAAGAGAAGAAGAAGAAGAAGAAGAAGAAGAAGAGAGAGAGAGTGAAAGACAGGGGGAAAGAGAGAGTCAGAGGGAAAGAGTGCACATGAGGGAAAGTTCCAGAGCTCCCTGCCAAGCCAACTCATTAGCGTTACATGGCACTGTCAATCTATTCATTTAATGCGTGAATGAGCTGAGACAAAGAGATCAGAGACTCCACTCCCGCAACAATAGACCACACTGTGGGCTCCTCCTCCTTATATAAGCCTGCTCTCATTAGAAAACACACTGGCTTTGAAAGGAAGACAAAAAAATCTTTATTTATTTATTTATTTTTTACTATGTCTTCATTGCCCCAGTCCTTCCTCTTCTTTCCTTCTTTCCTACATTCTCTCCGTCCCTCCTTCCCATTCACTTACTCCTTCTTCCTGGCAGACTTTCTCTTCTCTTCGTTGACCTCATGGTCGGGGTCATGCAGATTTACTTCCGGGTCGGGGTGGGTCAGACTGGCTGGGATGATGTCCAGCTCCAGATCTTTGTTGTCCTATGGGGGGCAGTGAGACACAGAGCTTTTA
>PYXC01001082.1:2080000-2085000 GCA_015244755.2 Tenualosa ilisha
CCTTATACAGTACTAAGGCATTTCATAGGCATTATGGGTGTGATAAAAAAGTCATCTTTCTGTGGAACTGCCCATATGCTAACACTATATGTCTCCCCTGTGTCATGTATGATACATCATAACTCTGTACCCTGCATGCCTTGAATAGCATGCCCCCTGTGTCTGCGAGAGCGCCCCCACCTGCTCGGAGGTCTTGTAGAAGGCCACGGAGGCGTTGACCAGCTTGAGCCGGTCCTCCATCTTGAGCATGAGCGTCTGCCAGTGCAGCGCCACGGTCTCGGCGCAGGCCCGCACGGCGTCCGGGTCGTAGTGGCCCGCCTGCAGCATGAGCTCGGCCCGCTGTTGCAGCTGCAGGGCGCTCTGGTGCGTGCGCTGCAGCGAGTCGGCGTGCAGCAGGGACTGCAGGGGGCGACAGAGAGCACAACGCGCTATTAAACACACTACACAACTATTTCACACTACACCCAGTGCTCATGCCTCTTATCATTGATTTATATCTGAAAGGATCATTATAGTGACAAGATCTACTCCAATGTATTCACTCTCTAACTTCTTTTATCAAAGACAGCTTGAAGCAAGGCTAACATTCAACCATCTGGAACCTTTTTATGTTAACCATGGCAAATGTTCTGTTCTTTAGTTCATAACCAACATCTCTGTGTGCACCGGTGGGAACACTTGTCTTTGTTTTTCCTCTAGAGTAGGCAAGGTTTTCTTCAACCACTTCACTGCAGCTATTCAGAAAATTCAATCCAGTGCCTTTCAACCTTCACTGGAGAAAAATAAAAAATATTGACTGACTAGAACGCAGAGTACCATACAATACTCCTGTGTAAAGTGCAGTGACACTGACTGTCAGTAGGCAGTAGAATGTAGGATTAGCGATGTGGAGGCAGGGCAAAATATTTAAGAAAAAAGTGGGATGCTAAATAGCAAAGGTGAGATGTAGACAGCAGACTACAAAGTGTAACTTAAACAAGCACAGATGAGATACTGAGAGTGGACAGTACGTATGCAAGCAGGAGATACAATATAAATAGAACTTAGAATTTATACCGTGGAACTAGAATATAGAATAACATGACATGTATGGACAAAGGTGATGTAGACAGTTGACTATAGACTATCAAAGATAACTAAATACTGACTAAGATAGAGCAACAAAATACGTTAGAGAAACATAATACATGACAATGGGAGCAAACGTGAACAGTTCCGGTCTGCATAAGTGGGAGTGTCACGTTACGTCACAATATAAACTTTTCAATGATCTTCTGCGTATGAGGGCTGGACTCTGGTCTGCATAAAGAGGGAATTCCCCCTCTCCCCCCCTTTGCGAAAACAGAACACGGAACTTAACAACCGTTTGCGCCTCTCGCTCCGCTTTTACCCTCTCTGACTCTATAGTGAAGAGTAACGCATAAGGACAGGGTTGAGAAGTAGACTACTAGGAGATGGTTGAGGGTTGCAGGGGTATAGCGAGCAGAGCTGAGGTGGCTTACCTCTATGGCCATCTGAAACTGCTCATGCTCCCTTTGCAGCTGCTCAGCCTCTGACAGAGAGCCTGCATTCACCGTACTAGCTGTGAGCATGGACTCTCCATTCCGTATCCAGCCTAGGACCTACACACACACACACACACACACACACACAAACACACACAAACACACACACAGAATATTTGGAAAGTTATTTTCATGTCTGTCATTGAAGATAAAATAGATAAAAACAGAAATACATGACCTTAAATGAATATAGAATGAATGCATAGAAATGTGTGTGTGGCGATGGGTGTGGAGAGTGCTGTGGATGTCTTTTTAGAGGGTGGTCTAATCTCTTGTTTGCCTGTGTTTATAAAAGAATTTGACCTTTAACCTCATGCTCGACCTTTGATCCTGACCTGTTTGACCTCAGCCTGTAGGTGGCGCAGCTGTAGGCACTGCTCGAGGCGCTTGTGTGTGTGCTCAGCACTCAGCTCCAGCTCCCGCTGTTTCTCGTGCAGGAACTCCAGCAGCTCCTGGACCTGAGTGGCCAGATCCACATCCTTCTCCCCAGTCAGCTCCATACCTGCGGTGGGGTTTTACACACACGCACGCACACACACACACACACACACACACCATCATGCACACACACACACACACACCAACACGCACGCACACACACACACGCCAACACACACACACACACACACACACACACACACACACATGCATGCACACACAAACACAAAAACAAAAACACACACACACATACACAATACAAACACACACACACACACACACACACACCCACACACACATGCACGCACACGCACACAAACACATAATCAGGCAGGCACAATCATACCCACCCACCCACACACACACACACACACACACACACACACACACAAAAATGCAAATGTGTGAATATAAATGTATTCTAATTTGAATTAGTTGATTAATCATGCTGGATAGAGGAGGCAGATTGCTAGCAATCACTGGTTACAGCTCTCAGTATAAAAGCCTTGTTAAAGCCGACAGAATGATAATTATTGCAGTCAGTCACTCTTCATTCCCCCGGGGCTTTACTGAAAAAATAAAATTGAATTCTTCAGCTGGTCATCGATCAACAATGACATAACATTACCCAGACTAATATCTCTATCCACCCCACTGTATATAATCACTCAAAAAATATCAGCATAGCAGAAGGTGGCAAACAGCACTGGACACACAGCTAAAGAAACGACCACAGCAGTAGCTGCCCCAGAGAAGTATGTCATATTTCCTCATTAGAATGACACTGTTTTGTTTATCCTACAGGGGGAGCCCTTCCCCACATCATGAGATGCTTACTCACTGATTCAAAATGCATGGCACACAAACACATTACACACATATGCACACATGCACGCACACACACACACACACCCACATAAACACACACACACATACGCACACACACACACACACATACACACAGAGTCTTTATGCTGAGCATATCGACCTTGCTGTGTGTCTCCACGGGAGATGATTGATCCTTCTGTGGGATTATTATGGGATGGTCCTGTGCTGTGAGGTGAGGTCAGAAGGAGTGTTTCAAATGTTCAATCGTGCAAGCGAGAGAGAGAGAGAGAGAGAGCATGGGAGCAAAGAAAAAAGAGGAAATGAGGGAGAGAAACAGAATAGAAGGGAACGAGAGAATCAGAGGGAGATGGAGAGAGAAAGCAAGGAAGGTCTGAGAGTGGGAGGATGAGAAAGAAAGAGACACAGAGAGGCAGGAGAAAGAGAAGGATGTTAAATGAAGTGGTAGGGGAAGGAGTGGGAAAGTGTGAGAGAATGAGAGAGGGAGAGGGAGACAGAGAGAGAGAGGGGGCACAGGCACAGGGATGAAAGCAATGACTGAGAGACAGACAGGAAGAGACAGTGGAGGAGAGACAGGACGGGAAGGGAAAGAAAGACAGGAGGTCAGGACAAGGAGGAGAGAAATAAGAGGAGGTGTAGTTCTAAGAAAAGGTCTGGAGTGTCTGGGAAGTAGCTGGTGTAACACGAGAGAGACCAAGCTGCCAATGTAACGTAACGCAACGTAAGGCTGTTTCCATGGCAACGGTACCCCTGCAATTCTTTTTTTTTGGGGGGGGGGGCGGGGCGGGTGGATATCAAAGGACGTACGAGGAAAATCACTCTCCTCTCATGCCTATCATTCTATGATGTGTTCTCTCTCTCACACTCTCTGTCTCTTCCACCACCGCTGTCTCTCTCAGTGGCTCTTGTCTTCTCTCTCTGTCTGTCTGTTCTCTGAAAATCTTTCCCTCTCTCTCTCTCTCTCTCTCGTGTAGGAGAGAACTGAGTTTGCACTGCTTTTAGTTCAGCGGGTGTGCTGGGCTCTACCTGTAGGCTGATATATTTATGAAATTAACCCCATCAATTTCTCTATTCATTCCCCTTCTCTCTCTCTCTCTTTCCATCTATCTCTCTCTCTCTCCATTTCTCCCTCGCCTTTTTGTTCTATCACTTTCCCTTTCAAAACCATCTCTTATCTAACACATACACCCCCACAATGCATGTTGCACTGGTATTTTCTCTTCTTATTCTCTCTCTCTCTCTCTCTCTCTCTCTCCCACTCTCTCTCCCATTGGGATTGATTAGGTGAATAAGTACATGTGTGGTGCAGAAAAGAGAAGGTGTGATTAATAAAATGTTGAGGATAATTCCAAATGATGATGATTCAACTAAATCATGTAAAAAAACTCTGAGACTGAGGAGCCGGCATGTGGGCTGTCTGGCTGCTATTTCTTTTTCTTTTCATCTCATTACGTTCTGATCAGATCAAGCCCACACTAGATGTTCTAGAATGTTCTGATGCATTGCATGATGCCTGAGAACATCTGATGTTCTCATGCATCGTTGTTCTCAGGGCACAGCAGCAGATCAGTGCTTTGGATTCTGAATTCTGGTTCAGTGGACAACAGGAGAGAAATTCTCTCTTTCTCTTTGAGTATGTGAGTGTGTTTCTCTCTCTCTTTCTGTCTTTCCTTCCTTCTCTGTATGAGTGTGTGAGTTTCTCTCTCCCTCTCTCTCTTGCTGTCTTGCTGGATATGTGTGTCTCCCTTTGCCACTTACTCTCTGAATGTGAGTGTTTGTGTGTGTGTGTGTGTATGTGTGTGAGTGTGAGTGTGTGTATGTGTACATGTGTTTTTCTCTCTCTTGCTGCTTCTCTCTCTCTGTCTCTGTCTTCCTGTCTCTCTCCTTCTCTCTCTTGCTGTCTTTCTGGATGTGTGTGTCTCCATTTCCCACTTACTCTCTGAATGTGTGTGTGGTGTGTGTGTGTGTGTGTGTGTATGTGTGTTTTCTCTCTCCCTTGCTGCTTCTCTCTCTCTGTCTGTCTGTCCGTCTGTCTCTCCCTCTCTATCTTGCTGTCTTTCTGGATGTGTGTGTGCGTGTGTGTGTGTGTATGTGTGTGTGTGTGTGTGTGTGTGTGTGTGTGTGTGTGTGTGTGTGTGTGTGTGTGTCCTT
>PYXC01001082.1:2087500-2100000 GCA_015244755.2 Tenualosa ilisha
GTCCGTTTTTCGTGTCTGTGTCTGTGTGTGTGTGTGTGTGTGTGTGTATGTGTGTGTGTGTGTGTGTGTATGTAGACGCCCGCGTGTGTGTGAAGGCAAGTGTGTGTGGGATTACTCTTCTTCGCCGACAGCTCGCCGCTGACCAACTCAGTGCTTACAGAGCATTAGAGCAAATTACACAGGGATTGGTGTAAGACACAGGAAGGGGGACAAACCTAACCGACTCAGGCAAAAGCAAATTAGCGATGGCCAGCACCCAGCTACAGTAAGCTTAATGGGTTATTATCATTAAAAGAAGCTGTCAATTAAACAATGTGTGTGTTTTGTATTACTGCTGTCGAATCTGTTAATCTCTGACCCGAATTGTTGGATTAATCTCCTATGTTCATGGATGTACATGTCTTCCGTTGTGTAGTCTGTGTGTGTATGTGTATGTGTGTGAGAATGTGTGTGTGTGTTGCTACTTGCATGAGTCACACGTTAAAGAAGTTTCTGCACAGATGTGCATGTGTGCAATAGCCCTACTATATCTGTACTGTGATGCAGCGTTTTGTGTCTCTGCATGTGTTTTGTGTGTTTGTGTGTGTGTGTGTTGGCCTGTGCTGCTGTGTGTGACTATGTGTTGTAGATGTGTAGATATACACACGCGCGTGTGCGTGTGTGTTTGTGTGTGTGTGTGTGAGTCTATGAGAGTTTGCGTGCATGTGTTAATCACCTCGGTGCATACCAGTGTGTATGTCCATTTTCCTGTGTGCATATGTATGTGTGTGTGTGTGCATAATGCGTGCGCAAGCGCGCTCTCCCTACCTCCTTGGTGTGTGTGTGGAAGGCCACGGAAAGGTCCAAGAGAAGCTTCCTCTGCTCGACGCGGCGCACAAACTCCTGCACCTTGAGCTCCAGGTGGTGGGCGGCAGAGTAGATCTCCTCTGGGTCGCACTCCCCCGTCTGGGCCAGCTGCTCTGCTGCCTCCAGCAGCTTATCCGCGTTAGTGTACGTGTTCTAGCCGGGAGGGAAGGGAAAGGGGCCAACATCATGAGAACTCATGTATACACACAGTCAGTCAGTCAGTCACACACACACACACACACACACACATATTTCAGAAAGCACACAGTCCCAAGCATACATACACACACAGGCAGAGACATAAACACACACACACACACATGCACACACACAGATTATCATCACAGCGGTCGCTATTAGGTTACTGGGTCACAAGGTTACCCTGTCAGGCACAAATGCAAATATTTGTATTCTCAGGGTAGTCCACAGCTAAAATAATCAAATACTTGCATGAATGTTTAAACAAACACGCGCTTTCTCTTTCACACACACACTCAGACACACACACACTTTTTCATTGGATCTATCAGTAATATGAATCTCGACTTCAGTTATTTTTGGGGTCAAATGGTTATCTAGACAGCAGTAATCTCTCCTCCATACATCATAATCCACCAGCCAATCACAGGGCTCAAACAGCATACACAACTCCATCCACCAATCAATGACTGGGAGAGATTAGGCCCATCCAGACTCATGCATGTCATCATATCTGGTCCCATCTCTCTCCTTGACCAATTTATAAAAACAAGTCTCTGCTCTACCAGTGATCACTTGTCTCTATAGCAATGACTACCAGCCCCCCCCCCCCCCCAAAAAAAAAAAAAAAACGTTGAAGATGTATGTTAAAATCAAGTACAAATCTACAAAAAATATTCAAAATAAGACAGAAGACAAGAATGCACAAGCACACTGATTATATTTGCTGTCGAAATCTATTGGTAGAAATCTATTAAATGTAGCCTACATGTTTTTTGCATATTGACCAAATGGCAGATTTTTTCCTGTGGCCTGAGTGGTGTGACTAGCTGGGGAGAGGCTGGAGGCTGAGGGCTGGTGGCATTTGTACAAGTGACTGCAGACGGCTCCTCAAAAAGGGTGCAGAGTAAGCAATCATTAGTCAAATGCACACTGGCAGTGCAGGCCAGGATCAATGAATATAATCTACTGCTGCTAGGGCTGCATGCATACAAGACCAAATACTAATGGACAAAGTAGCGAGGAAGAGGGTGAAGAGACAGAGAGAGAGAGAGAGAGAGAGAGAGAAAGAAAGAGAGAGAATTAGTAAGAAGAGATTGAAATATAAAACAAAGAACCAAACAGAGAAACTGTGACGGCATGTTTTGCAAGAACAAGACAGCTTTCCAAGGAATCAAAAGAATCTACTGTTGCGGATCCACGTTTGAATATTTGAGCAGCCACTGGAACTGATGATTCATCTGACTACAACCAGCACAGAGCCGGTGGTGAATTAAACAGCACACAAATGAAACAATATGAACAGAGTGAAAAGCTGGAGATGAGAAAAGATTGAGAGAAACAGATAACAGGGATGATGGTGTGTGAGTGTAGCGCTTTTCTGTGTGTGTATGTGTGTGTGTGTG
Source organism: Tenualosa ilisha (assembly GCA_015244755.2). Taxonomy (NCBI): domain Eukaryota; kingdom Metazoa; phylum Chordata; class Actinopteri; order Clupeiformes; family Clupeidae; genus Tenualosa; species Tenualosa ilisha. Next base: position 2,089,951 of record PYXC01001082.1, read on the forward strand.
AGTTTGTGTGTGTGTGTGTGCGTGTGTGTGTGTGTGTGGGGGTGATGGCGGGCTGGTTACCTGAGCCACCTCCTGGAAGTCGTCATGGCGTTTCTGCAGCGCTCGAGCCCTGTGTACAGACTTCCCCACTCCAGTGTGTTTACTGAGGAACGCCTCACCATGGTTCTCTATCCAGTCCAGTACCTAGACACACACACACACACACACACACACACAAACACAAACGCAGAAACGTGCATTTACACAGATGCAGTCACAAACATATGCACACACACACAGAAAAACTGTGAGGCCTTATAAAACACACACAGGTGGGTACAGGTAGGACTCCCTGTCTAAGTGGACCCATCTACTGTGGTTGAGCTGCTGAACTGAACTGAAACCCTGTGGTCAGCATCAATTGTGAATGTAGATGTGTCAACATCAATTGTGAATGTAGAAATTGGCCTGAGCAGGTACATCTCAGAAGACATACAGGGATGCTATTTGAATAAAAAAAACTTCAATTATAATTACATGGAAATTTTTTTTGTGTTGAACGCATGCTGAATTTGAATAGATCTGTTTACATGAAATGGAGTGCCTGATCAGGCATTGGGTGACACTGTGTTGAGTGAATGAGTCGTCTGTGTGTGTGTTTTCATGGTGAAACCAAAGACAAATTTGTGGGTAATAAAGTTTTCATACTCATAATCATTTTTGCATTCAGTTTGTATTCGTATTCTAGAGTTTCTACATTGCTGTGTGACTCTGGCCCATATCTGTCACAGGGCCGGCTAAGCTCCGCACCCAGGGAGGTGCATGCAAAAAAGCGGAAGAAAACCTCTCCGTCTGTCAGCAAATGCTCCTGTAAACCCCGACTTCAGCACACATATGGCGGCGGCGGGCGTGTTTACGCTAGCAGCAGTCTTGTGGACTGTTTCCCGTATCGTAGTGAAGCGGCCCAGTCCCCCAGGCGCTAATGAGGAGGGGAAACAGTCAGTGAAGATGGGTGGGGACTGCAGGCTGGTACAGGTGGGCATCTGGAGCTGTCTGTGCTCCCAGCAGCGGCACTGCACTGCGTTGGCACACACTGGAGGCGGACGAGACACCTCAGGAAACATTAGCGCTTGGCACCAACCCTGGAGAGACCGTACGTCGCCCGCTATACGTGCAGAGACACACACACACACACACACACACTCACAAACACACACACACACTCTCACATAAACCTACACACATATTTGTAATTCCTTGCACACTCCAACACACACCCACACACACACACACACACACACACACACACACACACACACACCCATACACACACACACACACACGCACATACACACACACTCCCAGAGTACCAGCTCCGTACAGCGGCGACCACAATAGCACCAGTCCAGGACTGAACTAAGGCCGCAGGAAGCCTGAGATATTGTTATGGTTTGCTTGACAGGATGACCGGCCCACTAGTCCACTCCACTGGGACATATAAAGCTGTTTCTTTAAAACAGTGTGAGAAAACTGTGTGCTCTCCAGAAACACACTGGCACACTCAGTGCTTTGATATTTATAACTTAGACTCAGAGACAAACAATATGTGTCTGTCAGTATGTGACTGAAAGTGTTTTTAGGGTTGTGTTTGTGGTAGCAGCGTTTGTGTATATACAGTGCCAGTATGTATGTGCTTTTGCGTGTGCATACATATGTGCTAGTACCCTGTGTGTGTGTGTGTGTGCGTGAGTGAGAGAGACAGAGTGTGTGTGTGTGTGAGAGAGAGAGAGAGAGAGAGAGAGAGAGAGAGAGAGCGAGAGCGAGACAGACAGAGAGAGTGTGTGTGTGTATGTGTGTGTGTGTGTGTGAAAGAGAGAGAGAGTGTGTGTGTGTGTGTATATGTATGTTTGTGTGTGTGAGCCATTTACCTGCTGTACGTCCTGCTGAAAAACACACAGCTGGAGCCGCTGGTGCAGGCGGAGCTTGCGGTGCTGCAGCAGCCCCTCTAGACGGCGGTTCTGGTGCAGAACCTCGTGGACCACCTCCAGAACCGCCCTCACCGCCTGCGAGTAGTCCGCCCCCGACGTCAGCGAGCCTGAATCAGGGGGCGGCTGCGGCCGCTGTAGCACATCCAGCAATGTTTTCCCCTTCTGGCTGACCTGGAGTCAGAGGAGGAATGATGGGACAACAGAATGCATGAATAAAAAAAGAAAAGAAAAAAGTCCGCTACAACCAGGTGTTTTTGCTCCCTTTTAATTTCGATATAAAACACGGGTCAACGGATCCTTTCTCAGATGATGACAATGCCCTTTATACCTTTGGAGTGACAGTCCGGAGTACTTCCAACCATAGCCCTGTCGGAAGGGGAACGAGAGAGTTTGGTACAACATAGGCTGAATAGCAAACCAATGCTAACTGAATGGGGCTATGAGCTCACTTTCCCATAGCCCCATTTGGTTAGCGTTAGCTGCAGGTTCACCAAATTATCTTCTTCTTGTTCCTAATGACAGCTCTTGAAAGTGTGTTTAACAGGGTTAGGATTGGAAGTACTCCAGATTGTGGCTTACACTGCAGCACCTTAAGGTGATCCCTAGTAATGCATTCTTTCCTGTCATCATCGAATACACTTCACACTTCACTGATTCACTGACCACACTTTACTTCACCGATCTTATTACAATAACAGTAGGTAGATATATTGCTACTAGTAGCATATATTTGAGCACAAATGCTATTGTATGTATAAGATTTTTTTTTACATTTACTAAAGCATCCTCATTTAATAGTCGCTAAAGGAAACGAGCAAAGTAGTACTATTAGTACTATATATACTTCACACAGTAGTAGTAGTAACAGTTGAGGATGTATCGAATTTCACTGTGGCTCAGCCTGCCTCTGCCACCCAGGCAAACTCAACTGGGGTGTTTGCAGCATGTAGCAACATGATACATCCGACACGTAATCAACCACACAGAGAGTGCATCAGCACAGGGATCTCCCTCATGAGTGCTACATGAGAGCACAAGTGTGTGTGTGTGTGTGTGTGTGTGGTGTGTGTGTGTGTGTGTGTGTGTGTGTGTGCTTGTGTTTGAGATTGTGTTTGCAGTATGTGTGTGTGCTTGTGTTTGAGAGTGTGTGGTTGTGTGTGTGTATGCTTGTGTCTGTAAGTGTGTTTTTGGTATGTGTGTGTGTGTGTGCACGTGTGTGTGTGTGTGTGTGTGTGTGTGTGTGTGTCTTACCTCATTGTAAGCGGTGGCAACCTGGTCACACAGAGACTGGTGGTTGTGGATGGCCACTTCCAGCTCTGGGACTGCAGAGGGAAGCCCTCCCTCATTACACGTCTTAGTCCAGCCCTCCACACTGGACAAAAACTGGACAAAAACACATGAACAAACATATGTGTTAACACATATGGACACATGCACACATACACACACACACACACACACCCACACACACACGCACACACACACACAGAGAACAGAACAGCTCCAGCTGGGTGTATTTCAGCAAGACGTACAGCAGGTAAAGTGCTTTTTCACATACACATACACACACACACACACACACACAAACACAAACCAACAAACACATAGTCAAACTTGTCCTAACAGGGCTGTAATGCCAACACACTGGTTTTGGCAAACGTCTTTAGTATAGGGTTGATACAGACTTTTAGAGCCAGTTTCTCTAAAACCACAGTCTTACGCCTCGGCAGCTTAGATTATTCAGCGTGTTTTCAAACAGAAAAGTTTCGGCCACCCCTGGCATATAGTACACTGCATATGACAAGAGAGATTCACAGATCAGATTGTAAATTCTGTTCCCAATGTGTAGTCCAGGCTGTGTATCCCCACCACCCTGCCCTAACAGCAGAACAGGTGTAGATTTTTGCATCGTTTACAAATGTCAGCGAATCGAGCAGAATCAGCTCGTTTCTGACCTAAAACGGCCCAGGTGAGTTGCCATGACTACAGGTGGACGTGACTTCCTTTGAAAGAGCCCCCATCAAAGGCAGCAGAGAATGAACCTCTCCTGGCTGTTTGTATAACCCAGAGCCTCTGCCGCACTCATTTTTCTTTACTCATTTTTCATGTAGTTTTTCTTCTTTTCTTTCTCTCTCTCTCTCTCTCTCTCTATGTGAGGGATATAAAGGAGGCCCCTGAGGCGCCGGTCGACCGACCGGACCAACCGTCCTGCTCTGCTTTCTGGTAGAGGGCAGCCCATCCTAATTACATGTCTTAGTGCACCCCTCTACATGGGAGGGAAACTAGAGACACGAGCAAACACACACACACACACAACTAGGCACACACAATCACACACACACACACACACACACTACACTGCACACGTATGGACACTATAACATATACACACACATACACACACACACACTACACTACACTACACTACACTACACTATGCCACACACATACACACACACACACACACACACACACACACCCACACCTGCTCTGCTTTTTGGTGAAAGACAGAGGACATGGTGAGTATAGCACTGCGCTCCTCGAGTGCGGCGGCGAAACTCTTCCAGTCGAGGTCCAGCTGCGCCGACACCTGCTGGATCTGCTGCGCCGCATAATGGCCCGCCTCGCAGAGCCGAGTCGCCACGGAAACGATCCGTGTGATGTTCACGTACGCATTCTGGAGTGGTGGTGGTGGGGGGGGGGCACAAGGGCAGATGGGAAGAAAACAGATCAGTGACTAAGTAGGACATTCCAATAGTGAATAATGAAAGACAGAGAAGCACACCTTTCAAGAACACAACATTTTGCGTTATTTCATTACCTTGTGTTTTGCATAGGCATTGACAGAAGTGGGATTTAAAAAAAAAAAAATCATATGTGCAGGGAAAAAAAAAAAATCAAACTAATGTAGACATCGTGTCTTTGTCCTCGACTCTGCCAAGTCTGCAGTGTTGAGCACTTCAGAGCCGGATACTAGCAGAGAATGAATATGTATTGATACACAGATCTTAGCGAACGAGTACATCAGCAGTTCAAATGTATGGTAATTCAAAACTCCCGAGAACAAAAATAACCCTGCCAAAGTGTTAGCACAGAGACCCAATCCCAAGACGGGTTACTATTTAAAGCTCTTTAGCTGACTAATACCCTTTCATCTGGCATCATTTTTAGGGTGCAGTCAAGCTAGAACAACAACACTTGCGGGGAAATAAAGAAATAGACGATGTGTCGTTTCTTGGGTATTGTTCCTCAGTCTGTCTTCTTATGTATAATTGAGTAGCAGATGTGCAAGAGAGGAGGCTGCAGACTGAGTTCCACTGAGAGACAGTGGGAGAATAGCAAGCAGGTATAACATCAAACACACACACACACACACTCCGACTTGCACCAAAAGGGGGGAATCACACACTCTTACGCACCTCACACGTAATGTAGAGAACTCACGTGCCCGCATGTGAGCAAGCTCGCGCACACACTCACCTACACGCTGACCCAGACGTATACAATCACGCACAGACACACAGAAATACGTTTCACACGTATTTTGATTACACATACACAGTACATATGTACACACACACAGATGCCAGGAAATGTCTACATACTACACACTCACACACACACACACAAACACATACAAAAGACACACACACACACACACACTCACACACACACGCCCATGTGCACACACGTGTGTAAGTATATACCATATGTCCTATAACCATAAGAGGGTGTGTGTACCATTGAGTTCATAGCGAAGTGGTCATGCTGAGCCTGCAGGTCGGAGGCATGCTGATGGCTCTTGCCGATCTCTGTGTGGCTCTGGAGGAACAGCTCCCTGTTGTGACTGATCCATTCAAACATCTGCATCGGATGGAGAGAATGACACAGAAAAAGGGAAAAAGAGAGAGGGAGAGACAGGGCCGTTATTAATCGCACAAAGACATTTTAAAAATGGGGCTTCAAAATGATTTTAAAAACAAATCTTTATCAATTTGTGAGACAAAGCTGTAAAAAAAAAATCTGCTACATCAATTCAAATTACAGCAAATTACAGAAGGAGACACAGCCAGAGAGAGAGAGAGAGAGAGATGGAGAGAGAGACTCTCTCTGTTCGAGGTGTCTGTGAGCGAGTTGTCCACCCACTCAACCACCCACATCCCAACCCCGACAGTCCACCCAGTGAAAAACCACAGGTATCATCTTTGAACACTGATGGAACAATGCCGCTGCTAAAGAGCAGCCAACAGACAGACAGACCAACAGCTGGTCCTTTGCCATTCAGCCACCCACTTCGCACTCCCTGATATGAGCCTACACAAACATACATACCATCATGCCATCAAAGCCACACCATTTTAATTAGAAATTCGGGTCCACTTGTAAACAAATGCTACGTGAAAGCTAGCTGTACCAAATAAAAAATAAACAATGGACTAAAGAAAGTAAGCAAACAGACTTCCAGGTATGAAAGCCTCCTGATAAGCACAAAAAATGAGTCAGTACTGATAATTGGTCCACCAATGGTCACGATGGCCAGCTGCCCATTTCCCAGTCCCTACATTTCTCAACTTCAAAAACCCACTGAGATCATCTGAAAGCACACGTTTAATAGACTTCCAATACACCTCCACTGGCTCACGTATTTACAGGTCCCTGTTCCTGTGTTCGGGTTGAGAGTCGTTAAAGATCCACTCGTAAAAACGGGACCAACCTGAAACCTGTGGAGGCCCTAAGAGAGTCAGTCTGGTACAGTGAGTCTCTCTTCCTCGACTTTGGAGACTTTTACTGCCAGTGCAGATCGCTTCCGCAGACGGAGCAATACAAAAAAAAAAAAAAAAAAAAAACTCTGCCTAGTCTCTCTGTCTCACACCCAGACCATCATACAAACAGATGGCCTTCATCAGCAGGGCCTGTGCGCGCACACACACACACACACACACACACACACACACACACACACACACACACACACACACACATTACACACACACACACACACAAGCACCAATCCCTCAGCACAGCTGGGTTTTAACTGACAACAGCAGCCCTAGTGGTGAACATGTCTCCATTAACAGCGTAATGATTACCAGAGCAGTGACAGCGCTGTTCTGCCCCTCTAGTACACTAAAAGTAGGACTTATGTGGCTGCCTTCTTTCATTGGTCCCAACAGCTGTCCAATACCTTTCCCCATCACATTAACCAGGAAGAACACTACAGAGCCTACCAGCACACACATACCATGCCATAAGGATTGTTCATTGCATGCTTTGTGCATTGTGTGTGATTATCTGATCAACTTGGTACTACACAACTAATTGAGTCAGCTTAATACGACACACACTGACGCCTCATAGATGAGCTAATTGGTTTATGCTAAGTGTGCTGATCATTTGTTAGCGCTGCTATTATCAGCATGGAGGAGACAAGGTTGGTTACCTTTCCACCGTTCTCAGTGTCCCTTGTCTCATCCACATCACCCAAGTCTCAAGTCGAGATCCACTGAAATTCCATGTCACCGTCACTGCCCAAACAGTGTCTGTAGCTGAAACCAGTTTATAGAGCAGCAGTACTTCCCTTTTCCTTCCATACACACCACTATCTCAACTATGCTCCGCCACTGATTTAGCTTTCCTAATGGTGTGGGACGGGTGCCAAATCATCCGAAATCCCACTGAGGAAACAGCTGACACCGGACTGGGTCCGGCCCTGAAAGGCGCCCTATCAGGACCAGTCTGTTCCACAGTCAACAGCCAACAGTTAGCTCGTATCTGGGAGACCCATCTGCCATCTTTCTACTGTCTCAATGAAAAAAAGCCCGGCCATAGTAATCAGATCCAGTAAACAAAATTTGTGCTCGTACTAAAGACAGTTTTGAAATCCACGAGTCCAGGCGTTGGATTATTTTGTTGCCAAAAGACAAGTAAAATAAAAATGTCTGACCACCCAAAACATATGGACTAACATTTACACACCACATATGTAAGCACTAGCAATATTTACTTCAAAACAGTATGTGTTTATGCAACATATTTCAGTCCAAATCAATATAGTTCAGGTTAAGATGTTTAAATACCACACAGAAATGTTTCAAATATTTAACAGGACTAAACAGATTTCATATGTGCTCTCATCTCACCTCATATACATGGAAATTTAATCAAAATTCAACCATTTTATATTGCAGTTTTTTTGCAGCATTCCAATACAGTGTGCCCAGTGTTACCCAAAAGTATAGGGAAACCTAATCTGACCAATAAAAACAAAACCTGACAATGTTAAAATGTATAAAACCCAAAGTGAGATGTAGTTATTTATAGACTGGTGTCTCAACCCTTATGGTATAGTAAGTACAGTATGATTACATATAGGTCCCTCTCACCTTCTCTGCATCCTGCTCGTACAGGCGCAGCTGAAAGCATTGATCCAGCTGCTGTTTGCGGGTGTGCCAGGCCTGGAGCAGGTGCTGGCGTGTGGCCTGCAGTTTGTCCAGCAGGGCGGCGACCTTGGGCACCAGGCTCTGGAAGTCGGGTCCCCCAGAGAGCCGCCCGTCACCACCATCGCGGATCCTCTGCAGCAGCCGCTGACCCTCCTGGTCCAAGCCATCCACGGGCGCCTTGGCGACAGTCTTGCGGAGCCGCGCGTGCTCCTCGAGCAGCCGCCGTGACTCCTCGGCGTCGGCAGGGAGGTCTTGGCGCGACAGCGCCTCCTGAAGCTCCTCCAGGCGCGAGAGGAGGTGCAGTGCGCCGGCTGTGAACTCCTCCAGGGAGACGCGGAGCTCGGTCCACTCCACGTGGTCGTACTCCAGCGTGCCCTCCAGGTCAGCCGTCAGCTGGGACGGGTCAACCAGCTTGGTCAGGCCCTCCACGGACACCATGCTGGTCTATATGAGAGATCAGGGTCAATCCTCAATACCCATACATAAAACCAATATAGTGCAATATAGCAATAATGAATGGCTGTTAGATACATATGGAAGAAGCACATAATATTCAGCTGTGGCATGAAGAATGAATGGTTGCTATTGGGTAGTGATCATGTGACCACATTGTCCAATAAGCTCATAATGTCTAAGGTTAATGGCAGCATTAATTACTCAGACGAAAAGCTCCATCCAAAGCAATGTGATGAATGGCCGTAATTGTTCAGAACGGTTCAGAACGATCCACTATTATTGTTTCCCGTTCACAAAGCCAGGATATTAATACCACAGCTACTTTGGGCACACAGTCTGGACAGAGAGCACAAGAAGCCATTCACTGAATTTGACAAAAAAAACTATTACATCACTTTGGGCAGCAGTTTCAAAAAGTATCGATATTACGTCAGATTGACTATCTAACTACTAACACCTTGTTTTAAGCCATAACTGTCATAATATCACTGAACAGCGTTTTGTTTCAACTTCACTGAGTTGATGTGGAGGAGTCTGAGTCAGATATTAAAATGATGTGAAAGAGCATGACCCCTGTTTGACCCCAAGAGAGCTCACCTCGAATGTAAATTTGGCACTTCCGAAGTTAGTCTTCTGCTTCTGCCAGAAGTTGTCGGGCTTGATGATGAGAGCCACGCAGATCTCGGCGGGGAAGGCCTCCTGCAGGGTCTTCAGCAGGGGCTTGATCAGGTCCCACTTGGAGCCGCGCATGTCGATGATCACAGTGAAGCCACGCTTGCTCACGTCCTCACTGTGCAGAGTAGAGCAGGGCGTGTGTGTGTGTGTGTGTGTGTGTGTGTGTGTGTGTGTGTGTGTGTGGTGTGGTGGGGGGGGGGGTGGGGTTGGAGGTTGGAAAGGCTCAGGTTAGACAGCCCTAACATGTAGATGAGTCACACACTCTGGAGCTCACTGCTTGGCCTTTCATGAAGGCACCTGTTCTCCATACCTTCATATCTCATCCATATCTTTATATCCATACCTTCATCATCCAACAGTATCAAATCTGTGAATTTACAATTGATGTGGGTCTCCAGGAATGCGTCATCAGTCAGCAGCAAGTTATACAAGTTATACAACTTTCATATACCATCCTTCTTCATACACATTTATTATGCATTGTTTATATAGACGTGTATTACAGGCTAATT
>PYXC01001082.1:2102500-2105585 GCA_015244755.2 Tenualosa ilisha
TAAAAATTATCCTTAAACTGAAATGTCAATTTGTCATTAAGTAGAAAAGCAGCAATTTACAGCACAACATGGAAGACACATTCTGGTTAAAAATGTATTAACTACAAGTGTGCCCTGATTTTTACTGTGGCACGTCTTCATTTGTATGTATTTGATTATCAGTGATACTTAATACTAAATGACTCAACAGTGTAGTCTCAACATAAAAGTACCCCAAGCAATCCATTCAGATCCAGGCTGTACATGTCAACAGAGCATGTTTTTATAGTAATGTGTTGTCAATCTGGAAAATAATGTGTTGTTTTCTACAGGGAGATTAATTTGTGCTATATGCACTTGAAGTGCAAACAATCACAAAAACCGTACAACTGCACCCTTTAATTTTGTTTCATAACATCATAAAATCCACCCACCATGACACACATAGCTTACTTTCTCAACATCATGCTGCTTTTATTACAAGAATCATTTATCAAATAGTCTGAAGAACAGCAGAAATAGTCTACTATTGTAGTACTGTACTTCAACCCCTCATACTAAAGCTATCATAAACACACCACAAACCGGTGGTACCACATCCACACCATTTGTCTTCATGAGCGTCAAATCCGCCATTATCAGTGACATGTCGTAATGGCACTCGTAATGTTGTGTCCCGTAACATCCAGTAGGCAAACATGCAGATAAAATGATAAATATAATATGATTGATATACTGTAAAGAGGGACCGCACGGCTTTGCTTGCATCCTTGAAAAAGATGCTTTCTGAATACCGATACTGATACAGTATATAACTATCTCGTTATCTATCTTGTTTAGAGCATGACTACATTTTTCTTATGACAATTGAAGAATTACTCAGCTGTGGTAAGGTTAGTGATCAAATTTGTTGTGAGGTAAAAAACCTGCAGTTTTAAAACCTAAACTGTATTGAAGGCAATACAATCAAGAGAGAATTTTTTTTTAAATTGTCAAAGAGTATTTTTTTCTAAAGCAAGTCATCCATTAAAGAACATGAATAATGAAAATAAATCATGTCACGCAAAAAAATAGTAGTCTTCTAGCTCAGCTCTCCACAGAATATGCAGAGGAGCAATCATCAGAGTTTACACACTCTGAGATCAAAACACTGATGCGTAGCCGCACCATATCCCTGACTATGGCACATCATTCTCTCTCTTTTTCTCTCGCTCTCTCTCCCACAAGCATCCCTTGCTTGAAGGCTGAGAGGTTCTTTCTGCTGATCCCAGGGGGAAAGCTGGAGAAGCACGTGGTCTTGAGTCTTTGAGAGCTCTCTCTCTCTCTTTCTCTCTCTCAGCTCCTCACTGGAGCACTCCTTGAGGAGCTCTTCTCGTTATCGCACTGAGACTCTGCCCCCTCCGTGCCGCTAAAGCGCTTTTGGACCTCTCACCCCTGCGAGAAGTGTGAATGCGTCTGGCAGGTTAGCTGCTAAATGACGCTAATCATTTCAACCCATCATCACAGTGGTCCCAAGATGCCTTGTTCACATAATAGTTAATGAAAAGGTTTTGGAGAATGACGAGTGATTTAAAAGAGAGGTCCTTAATTATAATTTATGACAACCTATCACCAAATTCAGCAAAATACTCCCCTGTTACTCTGTTTCTGTCAGTTTGATGTGAGTACACAAAATGACAAGAGCTGGTTGAGTGTAAAGAACGCTGGTTCAGAAACAAATGCAAAGCAGTGACTTGGACTAATTTCTACACTATTATAGCCAGACCAAGAGAAAGGTGTATTTGACTGTTGAGCTCAAATGTCAACAACTTTTAAACAAATATTCACCTGTAGGCTACCAGAGTCCGATTCAAACCTACAATGAGTTAACACAAGCAACATCTTGCTAAATGACCAGAAATCAGGCGCAAAGTAAAAAAAGGAGAGACAGAGGGAGGAGTGACACATTCAGGACTTCCTGAGTACAGGGGCCTGGCTGGCCGCAGAGACAAAAAAACACTTCATCTTGACCAAGAGGAAAGTTTCAGGACGTCAGGAAATGTGCTTTATAGTCCCACACGCAGTAATTATGAAATGAAAAAGAATTGCTCAGCGGGCCTTTGCCAAGCCGTTCTGCAGCGCTCGGACCGTGCCAAGGACGGCTAGCGTATCGCCACACGCCCACTAACCGGCCGCCTCAGCCCCCACACTGCCACTAACTGCACCACCAACCTTCCTAGGAAAGAACTAAGAAAGTCGGATACAAACACACCATAAGAAAAGAACTCCCTGCACAGCCTAGATGCAAAGCATCAAGTGTTTAAAAAGGCACCTTTAAGCATATATAGCATGAGCCTGCTGCTGTTTCCCTAGGTAAAGTAGTCTCATACTGGTTCACTCTGCTCAATAGAGAAAGCTTGTACAGATGTTATCAGTGACGGGAATTAACTATTATCCACAGGCATTTAAACGCATATTAATTTCCTTTGTATGCTGAATTAATTAATTTTGCATACACCTACACAACAGATAAAGTTATTATGAATTCTCCTTAGGGCAGTGCATAGGTTTTATGATGGATTATTCTATCTCAAAGGCAGCTGAACAGGGACTACATTATTTGATAGTTACCACAGTCTGCAGGGAGTGGAGGATATTTTTGGGAGTTGATATTGTATCAGTGTCATGGCGCAATCACTTACGGTACAATCTGGTGAGATGGCTGAATACTATCCCTGGATCTAGTTCATCTTGCAGACTTATTTTAAGTGGTAGATCATGCCATCCAGCAAATTTTGTCTAGCCACATAAATTCAGATCAAGTGTGATTTGGCATTTAGCCTTGCCAGACTAATTATGTGATTGGTCGAGCGCCTCTGGGCCAGTTCAGTCGCCGGCTTAAAGTAGAAGGAATGGCAGCAGCAAATTCAAGTCCCCCATCGCGGAGCTTGGCAACCGTTGCCACAGCAACCCCCCTCGGTCTGCACCAGGTCTTCACCTCGCTGCAAAGTTTTGTGTGAAAATTCTTCATCCTCACAGACTTCCATCTATTGGAAGGACGCTAAAATGGATTTCCACCCGAGCTGAATTTCAGGTCCAGCATTAAATTACACCTCTACACACCTCT
>PYXC01001083.1:0-2500 GCA_015244755.2 Tenualosa ilisha
GTTTATGAACTCAGCGTATACGGGCTGACTGAGCGCTGGTGCTTTCATGTCGCGCGCCCTCTTTATGCCGGTTGGGAAAACAGCCAGGCAGACTAGCCAAGTGCATATAAAGAAAGAGGTGTGTGTTGTGTGAATGCTGCATGTGGAAACGGGGAGAAAGGTATGTGTGTGCATCATACACAAATATGAAGCTATACTTCACCTGTGTTGAACGGTTTCGACATTCTTCAAACACATTTCGAGACTCGTTCGGGTTTGTTTTGAAAGGTCAGGGGGTCATCAGAAGAGCAAATCTGACCTATTCCTTTGGCTCCCTTAAATACTCATCCAAAAACAACAATCCCAGCCATTCTATTCCTATCCAAGTGGGTGGATAGTGGTAGATTGGTGTGTGTGTGTGTGTGTGTGTGTGTGTGTGTGTGTGTGTGTGTGTGTGTGTGTGTGACGTGCCACTCATGGTTTGCACAATAGCCCATGACTCCAGACCGCTTGAACAGATAGTCTTACTGGGCCTCTGAGTCATGCGTGTGATTGTGAGTTAGTCCAGGAGCTTCTGAAAGCCTCCTCATTGACTCCTCCTGCTTTCAAACCCTGCCTCGGGGGAGAAAGAGAGAGAGAGAGAGAGCTGTTAAGTCCCTCCCTGTCCGTTGTGGACGTTGGCCGTAGCTCACACTGGCTTTGGCGTAGGTGTGCTATTTGAGCTCTGGAGATTCGTGCACACACACAGTCGGTGAGAGACGTTAATGAAGTTGCGAAAAAGAGAAAGACCGCATGCATTTCCCCAAAGGTGCTTTTATGTGGGTTCTTCTTCGCCAGGGTGAATATTGCTGATGAAATGTGCTAAGAAGGTCCCCATAGTTCAAAGCCTGGCTTTCCCAACAGCGCTCAGGGAAGAGGAAGAGGAGGATGAGGGCTCGGATGGAGGTCAGCCCAGAGAGGTCGTGTGAACGGAGACGGCTCCGACGGAGCAGCGGGAACATTTCAGGGAGGAGGACAGGGGAAAGAAATGATTTGGCATTTTGGTGGAACTGTCTCTTTCTCTCTTATTCACTCTCACTCACTCTCACACACTCGGCCTTGTTGTCCACAGTGACTGTAGTATTTGGTTCCAGGGTTTTGGTCCTGCATAGAGGCACCATAGCATTCCCTCTGACACTCCAAAAAGTATCCAAGGTCGGTTGTAGCCTGAACGGGTCTGCGTGCCCATGAGCCCCGCCGTGGGACTGCCGGGCCGATGCTTCCACCTCATTTGGCCGCAGCTGGAGAGAGCCCGGCAGAAAGCCGCGAGCCAGCTGTGTGACCTTGCAGCAAAAACCAGGAGACAAATCCAAACGTCTGGTCGTGACTCTCAGAAATACACTCAGATCTGAAAATAGACTCTGATCGATTGAAAGCCAAATAAACCCAGAGAGAAAGAATAAACCTAGAGAAAGACGAAGAAGATGGTTAAAAAAGAAAGCATTTAGCCCAAAAAAGGCACAAAGAAAGCCATTACCAGTAAGAATTTGACAAAAGAGGAGCATCTGAGGACCCTGCCAAAGAAAAGCATGACTCTGTGGATATGTAGCCTAGCGTAGCTCCTCGTCTCCCTCCTCGTCTCCTTGAGGCTGGAAAGATTCATGGCCATGACTCGTTCCAGGAAGGAAACTCTAAGGAGATTGCTGGGTCATTAGAGAAGAGACTAGGAAGCTATCAGGAAGGAAGTCATCCCCTCCCTCTTCCCCAGCCCTGAGTTACCTTGGCGACAGTACAAGGCCCTGCTAATCCAGTGACATACTGATCAGATAGTATCAGTTTGCTCGCAATTCAATTAGTTGTGACTGAATGCGAACAGATAGCACATCTGTATCCATGCTCATGAAACACAGAGCATTGTGGGAAGGCCTGAATGGTGTTCACTGGCTTGTCCAAGTGAGAGAGAGGGAAAGAGAAAGAGAGAGAGACTCAGGGGTGGAGGTGAGGAGATTAGTGTTTGCTCAGTAAAACAGGCTGCTGAGATGTTTCCACCAATAATGAATGGCACTATAGCATAGATTTACGGCGGAGATGAGTTTTCCGAGGCTGATTTGCGGCTTGCTGACATCAGAAGCACGTTTAATCCCATCTAATTGTATTTGCTCGCTGTCTGAGGATTCTTTGTCTGTTTGATAGGCCTCCTTTTTTCTTCCATCATACACACACACACACACACATTCTTTCTATCTCTCTTCATTCACACACACAACATGCATACATACACAGACACATATGCTTACACATAAATGCACACACAAACAGACGAGTCGCTGAACTCCCACTCCCGCTCCCGCACACACACACACACACACACACACACACACACACACACACACACACTGAAGACGCCTCGCTCCCCAGAGCGCTCTATCCTCATGTCGAAAATACAAATACCAGCTGCCGTCGTTGCCTGGCGTGGCGCGTTCACAGACAGACAGGGTTCGTCGCCACCGCGTCGCTCCTCTCTCCCTAACAGCATGAGCAA
>PYXC01001083.1:7500-20000 GCA_015244755.2 Tenualosa ilisha
GACCGGAGCCCCGGGATGAACTCTGCCTCATCTGGCCGCGTGTCAGCACCACCGCCAAGCACCTGATTCTCTCATCATTCCACCCAGACAGCCCGCCGTTTCCCCCCTCTTCTTCCTCTGCCTCCTCCTCCTCCTCCTCCTCCTCCTCCTCTCTCCACCCCTCCTCTGCTCCTCTAAGATGGGGCGGATGCCTGCCGTGACAGCCTGGCTCCCCGCTCGCCCGTCTGGACAGAGAAGACAGGAGGAAGAGGAGGAGGACGCGCACACGTCACACACACACACACACACACACACACACACACACACACACACACAGGAGGAGGAGGAGGAGGAGATGGTGACTGTGTCCATGCAATACAGTTTAGTTACTCCAGGCCCCACAACTACATTCAGAGGGAAAATACAGCAGCTTTATCACTGTCTTTTAGTTACTTTTTCTTTTCCCCTTCTCTTTCGCTTTTCACTTCTTCCTCTTTCCTTTCATTTGTCTCCACTTTTTTCTCTCTCTGTCTATCTCTCTCTCTCTCTCTCTCTCTCACACACACACACACATACACACACTCCCTCCCACTCTCATCTGTTGCAATCTTCATGGCAGTAAATATAGAATAAGTAGCAGTGAGGGTGCTTAAACAGGGATGGCTCCCTTGACAGGCCTGGAGGACAGAGGCGGGGAGCTGCTTAGGTCTGTCAGTGGGGTGTTTCAGTGCGTGAGCGGATTAATGAGAAAGAGGTGAGGAGATGCCCTGCCAGACTGTTTCTCACACATACGGACGGACGGACGCACACACACACACGCACACAAACACTCACACTCACACTCTCACACACACACACACACGGACACTACTGCTGCCCTCTGGCACTGGATGTGTGACAGTGGGGTGGCTGGTTTGATAGGGCGCTGTGGACTGCAAACATCTGCTACCTTAACCTCACCTGAGGTGAGAGAGAGAAATATACACCTTTTGGGTGAAATCAATCTCTTTCTCTTTCTCCACCACCTAACCCCCTCCCTTCCAACACACACACACACACACACACACGCTTGGATTCTGTTATTTTTTATCTATCTTTCTCTATCTCTCTGTGCAATCCTTTCCTTGTCATTTTTGTTATCTCGCATAACACGTGCGTGTGTGTGTGTGTGGCACCATCACACACTGTATGACTCAGCTCCCTGCTTCATTTCCATACACACCCTCTTCACCCAGCATCTGTTTGAAAGTACCCCGTTGCCATGGCGACTTTGAGTTATACATTTTTGGTGTGTCTCTGCTGTTTCACAGTGGTGCTATCTGTAATTCAGCGGGCTATTTCAACTGCCTTTATACTTATGGCTTCTGTCTGTTTGACCTTGTTATGATCGACAAAATGTGGTTTGGACATCATGTCAATCCTGTATGGTGATACTCAGTATCTAAATACCGGTCTTAGAATGGGTGTGTTTTAAGTGCCGAACCACAAAGTATTTGTTGTGTCGGTGTAAAATTGGTTTTAGGGCATGTTTGTGTGGGTGTTTGTAGATTTCAGTATAAAATGGTAAATCCATGTGTGTGTATGACTGGAAGTACTGTTGCCGTGTTTGTGAGTGGTTGCGCTTGTGTGTTTGCTTGCTTTGCATTTGTGTGTGTGTGTGTGTGTGTGTGTGTGTGTGTTTGTGTGTGTGTGTGTGTGTGTGTGTGTGTTCGTGTTGTCTGCTTGTACAAGCAGGAGTCAGTGTTCTCTGGTTGCAAACGGTAAACGTGCCTCTCCACACGGCCCCCCCCCAACCCCCCATCTAAGAGAGCGCGGCTCACGTCCGTGATTAAGCGAGTCATTTGGGTAATTACAGAGCAACTGTCGCTGGCGCGGGGCGAGCGCCAGGACTCAGTGAGCCCTTTCAGAGTGCCCTCGCTGATCCCTGCGCGCTCAGCCAGCATCTCAAAGGCCGCTTTATACGGCCCTCTCAGAGCGGCAGACTTGTCTGGGAACAGCTCCCCCTGCAGGCCCGGCAGAGCCACCACGGGGTGAGAGCAGGGTGAGTTGAGTTCCAATAGAAGGAAAAAAGAGACATAACTGTATGAGACAGTGTGCAATAGACCTTAGGCAGCTATTAGAGACCTTAGCCAGCATGACTGCTACTTGAATCAGCATGTATTTTTGAACAAAAATACGGCCAGCTGATATTACAGAGCGCATGAAACTTTTGATGAATGAATGGATTACATAAGCAGTTTCAACTTTAAATGTGCGTCGGGATACATAACGATATGCCCAGTCATCAACTCTATTTTGCCAGCAACAGCGCGGAGCTCACGGGGGTTGAAGTGTAAGTACAATCAGCTAAATCAGACCCCGCCAGCCGCGGAGTCCCTCTTCAGATGGGGGCGATGGGAGTTCACTCGCTGCTGTGCTACGGCGTGCCGAGCTGGGCGAGAGTGCGGCGATCGATCAGCCCCTCCGCCTAATAGCCCCTCTGAGCACTGCGGAGGCCGTTGAGCGGAGCTGTAATGCGCTCAGCGGTTGCTCAGTGCTGGCAGAATGCTTAGTACAGCAGCCTCCCTCTGATGCGCCATACGTCAAACGTGTCTGGTGAAGTTTGCAACTGAAGAAGCAAGGGATGGATGGAGGGAGGGAGGGAAAGAGGGAGAGAAGGAGGGGGCAATGGAGAGATACATCACGGTGTACTTAACAGAGACAGGAGTGTGTGTTTGTGTGTGTGTGTGTGTGTGTGTGTGTGTGTGTGTGTGTGTGTGTGCACTCTGGCTCAGCAAGTCCTGTAGTTTAGGGGTGCTGGGGTGGGGGTAGCCTCGGGCCTGTCCTGAGAAAGGGAAAGGCAGCACGTGAGACAGGAGTGCAGCCATGGAGAAGAAAAGACCGTCCGGCACAAACCGGATCAAACCGGCTCACTGAGGGAGGTTTGCTAAAATTTGACTGAAATACGCTGATGACCTCCATGTCCTCAGGACTCCGCATTGTATTACTCTATGTCTGCGGGGGTGTGTGTGAAAGAGAGTCAGTGTGCGTGCATGTGTGCTTGTTTGTGTGTGTGTTGGAGGGGTAACTGTTTTTGAGGAGAGGGGGTTTGGGGGTGTTTTTTTTTTTTTGGAGAGTAGTTTGTCCAGAGTAGCCCTTGATCAGCTCAACTTCCAAACTGACACAGTTTGTTCAAGTGTGCATAATCAGCATACACACACACACACCCTCTCTCTCTCTCTCTCTCTCTCTCTTCTCTGTCTTTGGTCTCCCTCTCCCAACGCAAACCCATGCCGACACTTGTTTAATATGCGTGGAAGCGCCCGTGTGTACTTACATCAAACAAACTCTCATAATCTTTAATCAATTTTTCAAAGCCTGCATTTGAGTTATTTAGCCACGTACCCAAACTTCCATGCGCTCTGCTCTGCAGCTCTGCTCTTTCATGTGCACTACGGCCCTAGTGTGGGTCAGCGCTCATAATTGTGTGTTTAATGGAACCGAAATTTTAATCGGTTCCCCTCTGCAAGAACCCCAGTCTTGGCCTGTTTTGTATGCCGGATCACAGACTTTCTGTGAGGGCAGAGACTGTGTGTGTGTGTGTGTGTGTGTGTGTGTGTGTGTGTGTGTGTTTGTGAGGTCAGGGTCTTACAGGGTGAGCCGTGTTCACCAAAGTGGACTCAAAGAGTGACTCACTGAGAACACACGATGAGCTCACAGTATGCCGGACCCCGTCCGGCCGGGTATTTTTGGCCACTGATGTCGGTCGTCGGGTCTCCTGTAGTGCGTCTGCAGTTTTATTGGCCTGGCATAGCTGACTGCCGGGGCAAGAGTATGTCTGGGCAAACAGGGTAGGGCAGCACACCGTTGAATGCCTGGGCTGCTTTGGGGAGCTTGTATGCTGAGACTCTCTACACACATAGCAGGAGGGAGAGGCGTCAGCACCTCACGGCCAACGGAGAAGGAGTGCACAAGCAGGGCAAAGGTTTCATGGCCAGCCATCAGTCATCGCAACCTCTGCAATCCAAGACAACACACACACACACACACACACTCTCTCACTGATGCATAGATGTGAATGCATACACACACACACACACAAACACTCACAGATGCATAGATGTGCATGCATGCACACAGACACACACACACACACTCACATGATGCATAGATGTGAATGCATACACACACACACACACAAACACACACAGATGCATAGATGTGCATGCATGCACACAGACACACACACACTCACATGATGCGTAGATGTGCATGCATGCACACAGACACACACATACACACACTCACAGATGCATAGATGTGCATGCATGCACACAGACACAGACACACACACAGACACACACACACACACACACACCCTTTGACCTGTCAGGGGTCAGTCTCAGACGTGGATATGTGTTGAAGAGAGGTGCATTAGGGGTAATGGCTGTAAATATCTTGTATCCTTAGAATCCATGTAGGCCTCAAATTGCCTGCAGGGGGAAGTGAAGGTTAAAGAAGGACGGTGTTTCCCCTCTCAGAACACAGTAAGGAAGAGAGGGAGGGTAATTAGGGCAACTAATGGATCCACAGAGGGGTAAAAAGGAGGGGAGTGGGGGGGGCAATACCTGGAGCTGTTGACACTGTCTGTCTGAGTGCTTTTAAAAGTGTCGTGATGAAGGCTGGGTGAGATTTAGAAGCCCGATAAACGATAGATCAGAGCGACAGCTGGCCGTCTCAATTTCCAGCCTCCTGAGCGGGAACAGAAGAAAGTCAGAGGGGGGAAAAAAAGGAAAAAGATGAGTTGTTTCTTTTTTTCTTTCATTATCTTGACAAGGCTTTCTTCTGAGAGCAGTGGTCCGTTCCATCTACAAAGCTCTTTTCCCTCACTTGCTCCCTGTCTCTCCCTGTCTCTCCCTTTCTCTCTCGCTCTCTCTCTCGCTCTCTCGCTCTCTCTCTATCTTTCTTGCGCATGCCAGCAGATCTTTTGAACGCACTGAAGTTTTACTCTGTCTGGACGTGGCTCCTGCACAGTTGGGCAAGTTTCACGGTGTCCTCAAGCACTGATTGTGTTTTTGTGAGGCCATGGCCCGAAACAATAGCAGTCAGCTAGTGCTTTGGAGGAATGGAAAGTCCTCTCTCTCCCTGCGTTTGTGTGTGTGTGTGTGTGTGTGTGTGTGTGTGCACACTCTCTGTTCCTCTGCTTGCATGTCAAGGCTGGGAGCACTCACTAAAATAGCTCTGCTGTTTGTTAAGCCATGGCCTGGAGTCACAAGTATCTGCTCATGTGGGAAAAAAACTGTTTCCCTCTTCCGCTTCTCCTGCCCTGTGGGTCCACGGCCTAGGTACTCCGCAGGTGTGTGTGCATGCGTGCCTGTGTGTGTGTGTGTATTTTTGGAGTGTGTGCACCTATATCTGTGCACATAAGCGTGTATGGATTTGGTATGTGTATGTGTGTGGTGTGTGTACCTACATCTTTGTGCATGTGAGTATATGGATGTGGTGTTTGTGTGTGTGTACGTATTTGTGTGTCTCCATATTTGTGTGTAAAAGCGCATATGTTTTCAGTGTGTATGCATATGTTTGTGTGTGTGTGTGTGTGTATCGAATGCCAGCTCACTTTCTCCGAGGCCAGTCAAGGTGCTTTCCTTATCGGCGCCTCTTCCCCTCCCAGGGGCCCCATGGCGGCTGTGTTGTTGTAGCTGCGGCCTGAGAAACGGCGGAAACAACTACGGCGTGCCACCGCCAGAACCAGCGCACCGGGTCCAGGTCATGGCCAGGAA
The DNA here is from genome assembly GCA_015244755.2 of Tenualosa ilisha. Classification (NCBI taxonomy): domain Eukaryota; kingdom Metazoa; phylum Chordata; class Actinopteri; order Clupeiformes; family Clupeidae; genus Tenualosa; species Tenualosa ilisha. The sequence continues at coordinate 13,242 of PYXC01001083.1, forward strand.
ACCCAGATAGGAAGTCCGGCTCTGTGAGGCGAAGAAAGGGAGAGAGAGAGAGAGAGAGAGCGTGTGAGGGTTAGACGGAGAGAGAGAAAGTACATTGAGAGAGAGAGAGGGGAAGATAGAAAGGTGTGTGTGTGTGTGTGTGTGTGTTTTGGGGTGGGGGCAGTGTAGAGCTGATTCCTTTTAGAAAGAGAGCAGGAGAGGATATCCTGAACGGTTGTGGACATTGTGACCTTTGACCCTGCCCCCTGTAGGGACCTGTTGTGTGAAGAGGGACATGAAGGAGGAAGCAGATAGAGACAGAGGGCAAGACGGTGTGTGTGTGTGTGTGTGTGTGTGTGTTTATGTGTGTGTTTGTGGCTGTGTGTCTGTGTGTATGTTTGTGTGTGTGTGTGTTTTAGGTATAGACATACACCCTGAGAAAGGAAAAGACTGAGAACCAGCGAGAGACAAAAAGAATGAGAGAGAAAAAGAGGGAGAGAGGAGGGAGATACAAGGAAGGAGGGGAAAGAGTGGGGGAGACAATGAGTGTCGCTTACAGAAATCTACTGAGTGAGAAGCAACAGAGAACGAGAGAAAGTGAAAGAAAAAGCGTCGGATGAAAGAGGAGAGCGAGACATTGAGTAATGAAGCGTGAGAGCGGGAAGTGGCGTTACACAGCATGACTCAGAGAGAGGGAGACACTCATTATAGAACACTTTACGGCCCTCCCAAACGACCCGCAAAGTAAAACAAAAATACGTTGTGGGTCAAAGGTCACAAAGAGGAACCGGGGGCTGGGGTGAGCATTACAGCGGGGGATTTGGGGGGAGATATAGCCAGTCACTGCCAGTGAGTCAGGCCAGCATCACCTCTCTGACTAAAGGCATGATCACGCTCCCGCGGTGTGTGTTTTACTGTAAATGACACACGGGATCAAATATGTTCAACCAGCCCGCGGTTTACACTGAATGTGGCATGCAGCGGCTACATTTTTAACCCTTGGTGGTCTGTGACCGTCAGCGCATCGGTGTTGCGCAAATCCCCTTTCTGTGGGCTGTGAGCTGAGGGAGAGAGAGAGAGAGAGGGAGAATAAGAGACAAAAAACAATAGAAAGAGACAAATTGAGACAGTGAGAGAGACAGGGTCCATTAGCTTGAGTGCCTTTTGCTGCCAAGAAAGACAACATAACTCTGACCAAAGCTGCTTGGCAATGGACTTTTTTTCTTTCTTTCTTTCTTTCTTTCTTTCTTTCTTTCTTTCTTTCTTTCTTTCTGTCTTTCTTTCTTTCTTTCTTTCTTTCTTTCTTTCTTTCTTTCTGCCTTTCTACATCTGTGCTTCTATCTCTCTCTGTCTCTCTCTCTCTCTCTCTTTCTCTCTCTCTTTCTTGCTAGTCAAAAAAAGTCCTCAGTCTGGAGCGCCAACTGCAGCCCAAAGATAAACAGCGGCAGCCCTATAAAGTGAATAGCCTGCCTGTGTGTGTGAGCCAGAGCAGTAGGCTGTGGATAAGACCATAAGTACATGTCAGAGGGACTCCAGGAGGCTCCGTACGCCATCAGCGTTTTCCACTTCTCCCTCTACTCTCTCTCTCTCTCTCTCTCTCTCTCTCTCTCTTTCTCTTTGTGTCCCATGCAGCCTCAGAGGCTTGGAGGGGGGAGTGAAACTTTGTAAGCGAAAGATTAACTGAATCTCAGGAGGCTGTGTGTGTGTGTGTGTGTGTGTGTGTGTGTGTGTGTGTGTGTGTGTGTGTGTGTGTGTGTGTGTATGGGTGTGTGAGTGTAGAGTGAAATGAATTTCGTGCACAGGTCCCTCTACTGAAAACTGTTTGCACAGATGTGTACACACACACAGACACACACACACACACACACACACACACACACAAACACAATCTTTACATCACCATACTGGCTCTGGCACACACTGCACAGTACCCTTCTCCTCCTTCTCTGTGTTGATGGCTATCTGCTCCAGACCAGACAGGCTGCCTCTCCGACTGGCCATAGTCATCCATCCCCGGGCCACTCAGTCACCCAGGCAGGCCTGTCAGTCAGTGAGAGTCCCCCCAACATCCCTCCAGTCTCTGCTCCAGGGGGTGACTCTAGGCTCCTGCTCAATCAATCAGCCCCTTGGAGGGATGACCGAATGGGACCCTGTGGTTTGGCATAGCGCTCCTTGGGGTGACTTACCGCCACAGGTCATCCCTGGGGCCTGGCCGCCTGCCTACATACACACATTAGCTACGCTACACACATATTACACAAACACACACACACACACACACACAAGTAATGTCCAGCTTGCTCCGTCTGCTAGTGGGTGTTGGATAACTCATGTCATGTGATAGGGAGAGTGAGTGAAAGGGAGTCAGGGGTTAGAGGCCATTTGGATATGTGTGTGTATGTGTGTGTGTGTGATGGAGGGGGTTTAGTAAGTTCGGGGTCAGGGTTTGCAGCAGACTCCTGCAGGATATCCCTCTCTCGCTGTCAGCAGGAATGATGGTCACTCTGGCTCCAGAACCTTCTACCCAAAAGGTCAAGAGGCTGGTTTATGTGCTTACTTTCCCTCTTCCTCCCACTGTTTCTTTCTCTTTCTCTTTTTCTATCTCTCTCACACGCACACATGCCTCCCCCCTCCCCCCTCCCCGTCTCTCTTTGTGTCCCTCTGTTTTCTGGAGAGGGGAGTTGACTGCACTGTTCGTGGCCTGGAGTGGCAGCAGCCGTTGCTCTTTGAGGTGGTTGTGGCTCCCGCTCTCCCTCCTCTGAGGGACTCTCAAGTGTGGAATGACTAGGCACTTATGTGTTTTTCCTGGCTTGACCGAATCATAGCACTATGCTAAACCAAGGGCAAGCAGAGAGCGCCTCTCATCTGGACAGGCGAATGGCTAAATCCGACACACAGGAGCTCCCTCTGCTGACAACAGGTGGTAGTGCGCCCCTCTCGGCTCCAGCTCCCATCATCATCATCACCATCATGCTTTGGGGGTTTTGACCATTGAAAAGAAAATAGACTTGAGGGGCCAAAGAGGCTCCAGCAAGTCTGGGTGACGGTCCAAATCAAAAGAAGTAATTAAACAAAACGACCCGGCATGAATCACAAGCTGGCGTCCTGAAGCAGATGGCATGACCGATCAATGCAAATTGGGCAGAAACTGCATTCGGCATACAAAGCGCACCCGTTGGACAATAGCGCCCACGGATCGTATTACTCTCTTGAACAGTGGCTGGCGAGACATAAGGTCACATTTAATCAAACCTTCTTCAGGCGTCTGGGCTAATTATCAATTATAACAGCCATTAGATGTAAGGCGACGTGATGAGAAAGCGTGAGAGATGCTGTGTCTTTGTGAAGGGTGCGCGGTGGTAGTGTGTGTGTGTGTGTGTGTGTGTGTGTGTGTTTGTAGGTGTTTGTGTGTGTGTGTTTGGGTGGGTGGGTGAGAGGGGTGCAGTGATTAAATGACCTTGTGTTTGAGAACAGCAAACCATGAAGCCTCATCTCATTGGTTTGATCATTTCTGTTGGAAGCTAATACTTCAGAGGAAGTGTGTGAACGTCAGTTATAAGAGACAATGCAGTTGTTAGAAATTCAAATGAAATGACTTCAGTAGTGTTTCTCAGAAGTGCCTGCTGTGAAGGAGACTCAATACTAGATCCTTAAACGTTCAACGCTTGACGAGATCAAACTCAATAATCTACATGAACACTCTTGTCAGTAATATATCACATTTTTGTACATTTGGAGATGCTTTATCCTTATGAGAACAACCTGGTGAACTACATTTCCCAGCTGTCCCTGCTGCCTGCCTATTGTGTGTCGCTGTCTCTGGTGCCTGTTGAGGTGCCAGACGTGTGAGTAAGGAGCTGTGAAGGGAGGCTGAAGATGAGTCTCCCTCAGGGGGTGAGGAAAGGAGAGGGGAGGAGAGGACACACACACACACACACGCACACACAGCAGGCCTCCTCAGACTGGACAAACAACCTGGCCTTTCCACACACTGTTCTCCGGCACACTATGGCCTCTATGTACCTGTCCAAAAGAGAGTGATTGTGTGTGTGTGTGTGAGAGAGAGAGTGTGTGAGAGAGAGAGGAAAAGAGACAGAGATGAGAGTATTGAAGGAAAGGATGACTGAAGGCACAGTGTTATGACTATGGTTACTATTTACTTCCCCCCAGAGCGAGGGATGAGAAAGAGAGAGAGATGAGGTGAAGCGAGAGAACATTGAAAAAAGTGCTGTGAAGAAAGGAGGAGAGGTGACAGTGGGTCAGCGGCCAAAAGGAAGATTCATGAAGGGGAGCCAAGGGAAAGAGAGAGAGAGAGAAAGAGAGATAAAGAGAGAGAGGGAAGAGGCAGAATAAGAACAATCGCCGATGGGGCGATAACAGGAATAATGAACAGAGGAATGATGCAGTGAAGGAAGAGGAGAAGGAGACTAGAGAAAGATCAAATAAAAAAAGAGAGAGAGAGAGAGGAGGGGGTGAGTAAAAGATTAATAAGGCCAGAATGAGAAATGGATAGAGGGGCCATTGTCGGTGCCCTTTTCTGGCTCAGCTGAAGTCAACAGGTCGTGGATCTCTTGCTGTTCTGCCCGCGACATCTCACCCCTAGTGAGGGGAGGTGGGGTGCAGAGAGGAGGTGGGTTGTTTTTTTTAATTGAGTGCTATGAGGAAGTGTGACTAATTATGCTCTGAGGGTGAGTAATGGGCCCACAATGCCCTGCTTTGTTTCTTCGAAGATAATAGAGGGAGAAAGAGAGAGGGATAGTCAAACTCCAGTCCACACTCTAGCCAATTCAGATGGGGCTCTGCCCAACAACAACAACAACACACACACACAGGCTCAGTGGGCAGTCACATGACCAGGGAAGAACAGGAAGCAGGAAGTGGATGAGATGGAGTATGGGTGGGGTAGGGTGGAGCTGAATCTATAGCTCTATCTCTGTCACTGTCTAGGGTTGCTGGCAGATGTTGGACCAGCGGAAGGGGGGGACCACAAAATTGCACGGTTTTCGGCGGCTCACTTTCACCCCAGTCGGCCGGTGTGTGTGGACGTGGTGATGTTTTATTATGCTTTTTTTTTTTTTTTTACCCTGGCAGGGGCGGCGGCACAGACTGGCACAGGTCGGCGAGCGGGACGGTAATTAGAGAGCGGAGCCGGCGGGCCAGGAATAGCACGGTGTCGGCCGGTGTGTGTGAATGGAGCACAGGAAGTTTGCTCTGTTTGTCTTTGGTTAAGCACAGAAGACACACACACACACACACACACACACACAGATACAGATACACACATGGACACTCATGTGGACACACACACACACACACACACACACACACACGCACACACACACACACACACACACACACACACACACAAAGACGCATACCCGAACAGATTCACACAATTATAGTCTTTTCTCATAATAGGAGAAAGGATGTTAGATTTCTTTGTCTCTTCCTTGCCAAAAGCTGTCAGATAAGCAACAGTAACGACATTGAATTGTCCTCTGCAGCCTCCCTGAAGCAGTGCCTTTCTCCTCGCTCCCAAAATTCTCTTTGGTGTATGCAGTTAGCAAGCTTTTCTCCTCCCTTTGGCTCACCACTTTTGGCATGTATCATTCAATGACTATTGCTGAACCTTTCTGTGGAGTACTGGTGAGAAGCTGTGTGTGTGTGTGTGTGTGTGTGCATGTGTGTGTGTCTGTCTATAAGGAGAGTGATTTATGGGTGGTCAGGCCGAGGTCAGGGCGTTTGATACCAGTAAGCCGTGACTGAGCTCCGTGTCCTGATGATGAAGCTGTCATTTCGGAACCAAGAGTGGCAACGCTCCCGGTCGCTACATGTTTACGTACATCGGCTTCTGCATGTCGGTCCACCACCACTCGACCGCACTCCCAAGGTCGGGCCCGAATGCTGTGCCAGAACATGGAGAGAAAAAAAAAACCAGCCCTCTCTGGTGGTTCATCCTGCGCTAAACGAAGCGAGCTAAGAGCAAAGAGCTGCCAGAGTAGCATGAAATCCTCTTTCCCGCCAAGGCGTCCGCTTAAGGCTTTGTGTAAAAATGGTAACAGAGGGAAAACAGTCTTAGAAGGGGGGGGGTGGGGTGGGGGGGGTGGGGTGAAAGAAGCGAAGCATAACAATGGAAGATAACGGCTTAATGCCACCGGCGTTCACCGCGCATCGCTTCAAAGGTGTTGCGCGTAGGAGCAGGTAGTTGCGAGGGACAGATATAGCCACAGCAGACACAAGCCTGCAAACCAAAGACCGCTTACGCAAGCCTGCAAACCAAAGACCGCTTGTCTCTCACCGGCGCTCCCACTGGGCAGACTGCATTATTCTTTAGCTGCTCTTAATTGGTGGCACAGGGCTGGAAGGCGGGCAGGCTCAGTCCTTGCTCAAAGCAGCCAAGGCCTTGCTCTAGCAGCTTCAGGGCATGGTTGCTACCCATTAGCACAGTGTTGTTTTATCATTTGCACAAACACACATTCAGATAGGTGTGTGTGTGTGTGTGTGTGTGTGTGTGTGTGCGTGTGTTTGCAAGCTTGGCATGGAGACCTCCTGGCCAGGGGACACCGGCGAGCTTGCTTGGGGGTGGTGCGCAGGGGCCTAATTAGGCTGCCAGTGAGATGCCTGTCATTTGTTGGCAGATAATGGAGTCCTGCTTGGCCCTGTCTGGTCGGATGCGCCTGAGGCAGCTTTGATTGACAACTCTGGGGGGCACCCGGACTCATTTTGGCTGTAGTGAGCCAATAAAATAGCTCAATTATCTCAGCATCAGAGACGGGAATG
>PYXC01001083.1:25000-52500 GCA_015244755.2 Tenualosa ilisha
AATGTTGTTTTTATGAGGACTCTATTGTATATTATTGTTTGTAGCAGAGGCCTTGAAAATGCAATCACTTTCTTGGCTCAAGGGCAATGCTTTGCAGAACAAATCCATATGTTATATATATTTTTTTTCTTTCTTCCTTTCCCCTTTTCCTCCTATTTACTCTGTCTTTTAATTACACAACCGTCTCTCAGATCTTGTATTATTTTGATACAGTTATGTCACTGCTTTCTTTTAGCAGAATAAAAAGTATCAATAGCAAATCTTGTCGTCCAGTGCTGGATTTAATGTACTCTTCTGCAGTAAGAACAACAGTCTTCATCTCCAATCCTCCTCTCCTCCCACACACACACACACACACACACACACTCTCACACATACACACACACCTCCTTTTTTTCTCCCCTTTTTCCTCTTCTGTCCCCAGTCGAGTGCATTTTTAACTGGGGACAGTTTGATTGAGTGGTGCCCTATTGGAGCAGTGGCGTTTGGACAGATGGACTCCCAACTACCCCAGCTGAATGTGCCATTGCGGCACTCTTAAGTCTCCTGACTTCTCGCTCGTTTTTTTTCTGAAGGGGGAGTTGGGAGAGGGATAGTGGTGGTGGTGGTAGAGGTGGTGGTAGTGGTGGGAGTGATGGTGGTGTGGTGTGTGTGTGTGTGTGTGGTGTGTGCAGGGTGCGCTGCAGAGGTACAGAGGATCAAGCAGACCTCTGCAGGCTCTCCTTTAACTCAACTCCTCTCTCCTCTCTCAACTCCTCTCTCTCTTTCTTTCTCTCTCAGCTCTTTCTTTCTCTTTCCATCTCCTTACCTTTCACTAGCAGCTCTTTTTGTCTTTCTCTTTTACTTCATGTTTTACCCCTTTATCTCCCTGTCTCTTTGTTTCTGTCTCTCTCACACACATACACATTCTCTCTCACTCTCCCTCTCTTCCTTTCTATGTTAGCTCTCTCTATCACCCTCTCCCTGGCTGACTCTATCCAAACCAGCCAGAGGCAGAGGCAGAGGCAAGCCAGAGCCTCAGAGGACACTGCTGCTGCTCTTGTAGGCTTGTTGGCTTGTCTAATTTTCCTCCTCATCATCATCATCTCTCTCTCTCTCTCTCTCTCTCTCTCTCTCTCTTTCTCTCTCTCTGTTCTACCTCTGTGACTGGGTTGCTAAGCGTTCCACGTCTGATGTTTGTTTGCCTGTTTGCCAATTTATTGTTTGCTGAGAGAGCGCTGGGGAATGTGTTTGTGGTGACGAGCGTTTGCGGCGGGCGCTGGGAAGGGTCTCGGTGATGACGATGACGAAGCTCAGGCAAGCATGAGACCATGACACAGAGGTTTGAATGAATCCCCACTGGGGAGAGAAGCCATGAGTGAGTTTCGCTGCAAGCAAGAGTGTTTGACAAAAGGCTCCCAAAACACACACACACACACACACACACACACACACACACACACACACACACACACACACACCACGTGGATGTTTTAATGGGTCCTCCTCATCATGAGGAGGAAAACCACAACAGATAAAACACCCACCGACGCCTCACCGCTTTGAAGGCGGCATGTGTGTTGTGTGTTGCGTGTTGTGTGTTGTGTTGTGTGTGTGTGTCGGCAGTCGGCCGAGTGAGTGGGAGAAACGTGTTTTAATTGGGAGCGCCGTTGCATATAGCAGTGGAATAATAAAGGGTGGGCGATCTCATTAAAATCTGCATTTATTGGGGGGATTTCGGGGAACAGGCATCACAGACCGTCTGTATTCATTCCTTTGGTCTAAGTGTGCCATTTGGTGGAGTCTTAAAGTGTTTTTCTTTCTTTTCTTTCATTCTTTTTATACAATTTTTTCTGTCAAGTGTGCTCTTGACAGACCACACCAGTTGTTCGGAGGTCAGAGACAAGGGAAAAGCAAAGCAAGTATTTTTTTTTTTTTTTTTTAATATATACATTTCTGAGAATAGCTTTGGTGTCTAAGAGCAATCCGGCTCTGGTGAAGTCCTCATGTGTGTCTGAGGGATAGAAAGCAAGTCCTGTAGCAATTCCCAGCTAAGCTGAGGTGATTTGCAGGAGTGACGGGGCTTGTCAGGACGGAGACGCCAAGAGCTTTTTTAGCGGTACGAGAACGGACCCCTGTGGCACTGCCGTTCCAAAATATGCCGGGGAGAGCCGGAAAGGAGATTCTACATACTGGTTATAGCTTCAAAGACTCCTGACAGAGAGGAAAAAAGCTGATGCGAGGTTGTTGCCCCCCCCCACACACACACACACACCTCTCTCTTTTGCTACCTCAGTAGCTCTCTTCACCTCTTTTTTTTTCATTCTTCTTCGAGTTAGTCTCTGTCCTGCTTTTGTTTTTCCATATGATTTTCCCAGTGCTGAAATGGCAAACATTTAGTTTATCATTCGTCACTGTCTCTGTTGGTTCTTGTCTGGATGCAATGCAGCCATCGCTGTAGCATGTCGAATTATTTTTTTATTACAGCAGTCAAGTAGCTAGTCAAACACCCGAGCGGTATGGTTTGGGAAGCCGCAACGAAGCGCTTCAGTTTGCCTAAGATGACACAGACATTCCTTCTCCTCTACTTTACAGCAGTCCCACAAAACTTAGAGAAGGTGTTTTGCGAGTTTGATGACACACTGAATCACAAGGCAGGATTCCTCCCAAGTATACAAACTATTCTCTGAGATATTTTACAGACTATCTACACTACATGAGGTATTTTATTGTGGTGTAACACTTTTAGTCTCATGGGCTGCTACTGAATGTTTGATCTGAACCAGCGGAACAAAATTTCAGTTTGATGCGAGAGTTGCAGCTCTTTCTTTGTGATAGCAGTGTGTGTGTGTGTGTGTGTGTATATATGTAAAGATTCTTATCCTGATAATTCCCGCTACTGGTTGTACCACCTTAGATGACAGAACACTGGCTTTGCTTTCCTGTCTGTGTCAGCCCCAGAAATAAGGCCGTTCTTCCTGTGCGGTTGAGGTTAGCGTTGACCCTGGCACATAACACAAGCCAGCTTGACTCAGAGCTCAGTGAAAGTGGCTGCTGGCTTACCATCCCGTGGGAGCAGATTTGAGGAGTTTGTCTTTATGTAACAAGAGAGACTTGAGGGGATTGGATTGGACTGGTTGTTTTCTCCTCTTCTTGAGTTTTTAGTAAAACCTGCTCTCTTCTCTTTCACCTCTGACAGATCTACACTGACTGGGCAAACCACTACCTGGCCAAGTCCGGCTGCCCACGCCTCATCAAGGACCTGACCCAGGACATCGCCGACGGAGTTCTGCTGGCAGAAATCATCCAGATCATCGGTGAGTGACCGGACAGAGAAAAACCTACATGCTCACAGACAAATACACACACACACACACACACACACACACACACACACTCTTTCTCACTAACTCAGTCACTCTCTCTTTCTCTCTCTCTCTCTTACACACACACACAGCCATCTTCACTGTTTTCTCTCGCTCTGTCTTCCCATTTCCCTCATTTGCAATCAGGTAGGTCATTATCTTAATTAATGTGTTTCCCAAGTGTTAAAAGAAGGAAACAATCCCCATAGCCATGCAGTAAAACGCTCTAAATCAGGCTATTTAATCCAGAAAGCCTCGGCCTATCAATTCATTTCCACGCTAAGATTGGGCAGCAGAGAAGCATGGCCTTGGCAAAAGTCTATAGAGACATTGTAAACTATTTATGCTCTATTAAAGCATGTGGGTCCCATGTGTGCTCTTAAGAGAGCCCAAAGTGTGTGCTCATGCTTTTTCTTTTTTTTTCATTCTCTCTCTCTCTCTCTCTCCCTCTTTCTTGCGCTCCCCCATCTCTCTCTCTCATTCTGTCTGTCTTGCTCTCTACCCTCCTCTCTCGCACACTCCATCTTTCTCTCCTCTCTCTCTCTCTTTCTCTCTCTCTCTCTCTGCCTCATTCCTTTACTTTCTCTCCCTTCTCCTTTCTTTCTTCATCTTTCATTCCTCTCTCTCTGTCTCTCTCTCTCTCTCTCTCTCTTTGGGCTGTGTTGAAATCCAAGCCTCTCCCCTGTAGCAGACAATGCCTGCAGATCCCATGTCAGAGTCTCTCTCTCTGGCAGCAGCTGATGTATAAACAGGCGTGCGCTGTCTCCAAACTTTTTTTTTTCGTCTCCCACTGCACTCCAAGCGAATGCAGGACATTATTCCTCTCTAGCTCATAGGCATAGCCTCTCTCTCCTTCTTTCTCTCCCTCACTCCCTCATTCTCCCTCTCTCTACCTCTCTCTCTCTCTTTCTCTCTATCACACATACACATACACAGACCCATTGACGCGTTCTCCTAACAAAGTCAGTTCTGTCCCAGGACAGTGGAGTAGGGGCTTGCACGCGCGCGCGTGCGCGTGTGTGTGTGTGTGTGTTTGTGTGTATACTCTACGTTGGGATCTCTGGAAGACTATTTCACGCCTCCCTGCCTGTTCTATTTTTCTTCTCATCCTTCCAGCAAATGAAAAGGTGGAGGATATCAATGGCTGTCCTAGAAGTCAGTCTCAAATGGTAAGTCATGACTTTGCTTTTTTTAATACAGCCTGTTTATTTGGTAGGGGCTTACTGGAATTGCATGACATTGTTAAATTGCATTGACTGCTGGATGCTCACGTATGTTGGATTGGATTTCCATTAGTTTGGTCCAAAACAAAATGAATGTACTCAGTCAGTGGATCCTATCCCAGACATTTCCTTATACTTCGTCTAGATGTTTGGGCTTGAATGAGAAAATCCGTCATGTTTATCCTTTTTAGTGTTTTTTTTTTTTTTTGTGGGGGGGGGGGCAGATGTTTAAGTGGCCCTCTCAGCACCTGTTGTTTCTCGACAAGGCGCTCTCTTCTCTCCGTACCAGCCAAACAGATGACCGCTGGAGATCGGCTTAACCGATGCAAATTCGGTCAAGCGCCACTTTATTTCGGACCTCATTTGACCTAATGAACTTGCCGAGCTCCCCACGATTAGTGACCTGCCTGGGAGCACACTGCTGTAATAGGAGAGCTGAATTAAATGAACTGAACTGAACTGAAGTGAAGTTGAATGCTGACTGCACTCCTAAGCTTTAATAATTACTCCGCTCGAATGGCATCGATTCCAAACTCTTCTCGGCAGCAGCAGGGGCAAATGCGGTAGTTGAAGCCAGCAAGCAGCTGCTTTTCTTGACGGTCATTAGTTTCTTTGTGTGTTTGTGTGTGTGTATGTGTGTGTGTGTGTTTCTCTCACCCCTTTAGCTTAAATTGGCTTAGCTCTGCTGTCTGTGCTTTACTCTGAGCTGTAGGTAGTTGATTAAGGTGCCTGGCGTGTGTGAGTATTAGTAATGTGGGGTTTGTTTGTGGGTTCGATTCAGGGCTTTGGGGCGGGTCTGGGGGAGTTGGGGGTGAGGGGGGTTTGGTCACTAGGGTTTGCTTCATCAGCACTGAAAGCATGTCCTGAGTGTGTTCATGCCAGACAAACTTTGTGTGTAGAGAGAGACACACTGGGTATGGGGAGGTTGCTGTGTTAGTGTGTGTGTGTGTGTGTGTGTGTGTGTGTGTGTGTGTGTGTGTGTGTGTGTGTGTGTGTGTGTGTGTGTGTGTCTGTTAGTGGTGGGGAAAAGGGGGGCAGTGCCGAGGAGGAACAGGGGTAGAGTCTGTTTTTGTCTTGGTCACTTAAAGCCCATTGATCCTGCACCTGCTTGCTCTGGGAGTCTGTGCCAGGCTCCAGTGTGTGGGAAGGGAAACTTTACTTTGAGGAAGTGTATGTGTGTGTGTGTTTGCGTGTGTGTGTGTGTGTGTGTGTATTAATGTAGAGCGAAGTTCAAATAGCACATAGAAAGTCATCGTTCATTTTCCGCAGCAGATAAAACAGCATGTATATAACGTTTATGAAAGCATACAGCTCTAAAGAGACCCAAGGAAAGACAGATCTCCAGACACCTTGGAGTAGAGCTTGGCCAGTGCCACTGAATGTGGACTACTGTACAACAAAAAGCCCAACATAAGTTCCCCACCAGCTGATAGGGAAGTAAGCTATTGTGATCTTAGCTTGCTTCCTTCTTTTGTGCTACAACCATAGAGTGTTAAAGAGGCACTATACTGTATCTGGTTTCTGAGGCACAGCTGTGTGCCTGTGTGATATACCAGGGATTTAATGCATGGCTTAAACACGGTGTCTCCCATGTGGGATTAATACCATGTGGGAGATTTGATCAGTTCTGCATTTCATTTCAAACATCCGGGCCTATAAGGAAGTGCACCACTTCTTATCAAAGGACAGAAATTGACGATCAGAAAACCAGCCTTTGTGTGTTGACACTGTCTATCATAGTCTGTAGTGCTGAAGAGCTTTCCTTTAGTCGCCTCTGTCTGCTGGAGAGTAGAGACATTACTGTTGGCCAGTGGGAGGTGTGTTTGTTTTTTTTCTCTCTCTCTCTCTCTCTCTCTCTCTCTCTCTCCCTTCAGTCCAGGAAGCTGCAACTTGGTAATATTACATGCCTAATAAACTGGCTGCCTCATTGATCCAGTTTCTCCCTGGAGGGCTAATTAATGGCTCTTGGCCCAGCAAGGGAAGTTAAATGCTAAATGTCGGAGCCTAGCTTGCGTTTTCTCTTCCACTTGACCTTAGCTTTATCTTTTGTGGTACTGTTTTTTGTTATGCTGTGTTGGGGTTGTCTCAGGGCAGAGTCATGTAGTCTGATGCCAGTAGGTAGGGATAGGGTGAGGGGATGGGGAGGTTGGAGGGGCTCATCCTGTCCTGGTCGTCACCCATGCCCACATCCCAAATTGAAACACAAGTTCAGAGCGGGTCTGAATGTAGGAATGTGTCTCCCCCCGTGAGGTGTGACCTGTCTGTGCAGAGGCCACATCCCGAGCGGTCAGGCTCTGGGATTCCGTACGTGCCTCGGCAGTGATTGAGCCGTGGGCCCTGGCCCCACTTCTGGGTTTCCTTTTCTGGAGGGCTTCCCCTTTACTTACACCGTCTGCATTTGGAGCTTCGCTTGCCACAGAAGCCTTGGGCAGAAACCACATCCCTGACTCACTCACTAACACACACACGCACACACACACACACACACACACGCATACACATGATTGTTGTTCTATACAGGACCTCAGGAGGCCATACCATTAATCTGTCTTCTCTGCTTTATGTGGATGACCTGATGTTGTTGCAGGTCTGGAAGTGTGATTACTTTCACAGGACTACACAATCATTGACAGTCTCACACATAATACTACACTCTCTCACACACACAACTGCACTTTCTTGCACACACACTACTGTATTCTCTCATACACACATGGAAGAGGGATATCACTTGTTGCACATATGAAGATGTCAGCGTACTGGTGCCTGGTGTTGGCAGTGTGGTTCGGGAGCCAGCAGCCTGGTAAGAATCCAGTCTTGCTGTCTGGGCCCGCATGTGTCCGCTTGTCTCCCATTGTTTAGGGAGATGGGTGCTGACAGCCGAGCCGTGCTGTTTGGGCACAGGAATTGGATATGCAGAGTGATTACGCTCCTAGAACAAAAGCAGTGTTTTGCAAGAAAATTTAAGCACGAGAGGAGAAACACGCACGCACACACACACACACGCACACACATGCACACACACACACATATACACACACGCACACACACACACACACACACACACACACACACACACACTGACACAAATGGATGCAGACACACAAACATGCATTTCATGGACAAACAAATACATGTAGGCAGAAACACACACACACACAAACAAACACAAAACACACACACACACACACACACACACACAAAACACACATGCTCATGAGGCTGGAAGTCAGGCCTATAAAAGCTCTCCTTCGGCAGCAGAATAAATGAATCCTGAGCGTATGATCTGTCTAATGAAGCAGAGATGGTGTTAGTAAACCACACAGCACTTCAAAAGAACACGGCTCCACGCCACGCCACACCACACCACACCGCTTCACTCTGCTCCACTCCGCGCCCCGACACTCCCGACAGACCTACTAACCCAGCTTTCACAAGGTAACTAACAGTAGAAACGAGTGTGGAGACGCTCACAGCAAAGCCTCTGCCGCTTTAAAGTAAACCTAAAGCAGACTGACTCAGAGGGCTTGTGGTGTGTGTGTGTGTGTGTGTGTGTTTCAGGGGAGGTTAAGCCAGTTCAGATCATAGCCCAGAGGAAAGGTTGAATCTGTCACACACATACACAGAGACACATCCACACGCCCATACCCTAAACCGCACACACACACACACACACACACACACACAGTCGAGTGGCGGGCGGCGCAGAGCACGGGAGGGCCTAATGGGTTTAAGTGTTCGTTAGGGCCCGTAAAGCAGCGTGCATCATCTGGGCCCCATCTGTTGGCGGGCAGGCGGACGAGGCTGACGGATGAGGACCGGGCGCCCACACTCCGCTCATCAGCTTCCAACTGCTTGCATGACTCCCTGCCTGCCTACATGACTGCCTGCCTGCCTGCCTGCCTGCCTACACGACTACCTGTCTACCAGTGTGTGTGACTCTCTTGTGCTCTTGCACTTTCTTTTCTCATGGCTCTTTTTCTGGTTCTTTCAGTTACTAATGTCCATTGCTGGTGCCGTAATTATGTTCCTGAAGTGCAACTGTTTTCTTATCTAGCTTATCACTCCCATATGTCTCAAACCTTCCATCAACATCTCCCCCCCCCCCTCACTCTCACTCTCTCTACCCCCTCTCTCTCACTCTCACTCTCACTCTCTCTCCTGCTCTCCCGCTCTCCCTCTCTCTGAGTCCACACATTCAGTTAGGAACTGGTCCTGTGCCGATTAAGCCTCCCTGGCACAGCCAGTTCCAGTGTGCCACTCTCTCTCTCTTTCTCTCTTTCTCTCTCTCCCTCTCCCTCTCTGTCCAGACTGGGCAGCATCTGCTCATTATGCCACGCCAGGTTGCTCGCTTGATATCCCTCTGTGGCCTGTCAGCCCCGTCTGTATGATTTGCAGACCTGGCAGGCGATCAGCTTCAAGATTTTTTTTTTTCCCTACTGTGACTGACCGGACCAAACTTACCGGCCGGCCGGACGTGCGGCCATTCAGAGCCTTCAGAGAGTGGCCCTTTAAAACTCTGCCGGGGGGTGATTGGGGTCAGTTCAGCAGCAGTTGGGGAAGCAGGTGGATGGCAGTTACTCCTCGTGCTCTACTCTCTTGCTCTACTCTCTTGCTGCAGTGAGGGATCATGGGAGAAATAAAGCCAGGACTGGACCGGGCCCTAACTCTTCTGGCTTGCCTGAACCATGGATGCGGTCCAAGCCCCGGTGCTGTCTTTTATCCGAGTCCAGGGAGAAGTCTCTTTCCCCCTCACCCTCCTGTCAAGGCTGTGACAGTCCCATACTTGTACTTAAAGGACTCTGCTTTCCTCCTCCCCTACTTTGTCTTTGTTTCATTCACTGTCTTCTCTTTTTTTTGTCTTTCTTTGGTTTTTCCACTGTTTGGGGAAACACCTATGGGCCTGTAAGCCAGGCGTCTGTACCGCATGTGGATGTGTTTAATTCCCTCACTGTAAAAGTGTGTGTTGATGGGCTCTCTCCCCCTAAAAGAAAGGCAGTGCAGTCGTTATAAAAAGGTGCTCTAAGGGACTACTAACCTTTGATCTCCTCCTCCTTCTCCTCCCTCCCTCTCTCTTTTTTCCCTCTCTGTTGCTGTCTCTTTCTCTCTCACTTACTCTGTCACTCACACACTCACAAACACACACACAAACACCTACAATGGAAATGCAGTTGCTGTTTGACACTGCAGTGTTTTGGGTGTCTTAGTCTGCGGTTTTAGTAATCTTTTGTGTGAGTGTGAGGAAACGAGGTTTTCCTTTCTTTGTCTTTCCTCTCTATCCCCCTTTTCAAACAGTCGAATGCAAGAATCTTTCTTTTATTCTTTCCTCTCTCTTGTGGCAAACTGCATGAGCACCCTTCATTTTGTTGGCTTGGTTCAAGAAAGAACGTGTTTCAGGAGGGCGTGCAAGAAATTCCTCACTTAGAACCCACCCCCCCCAACACACACACAAACACACACACACACACACACACACACGCGCACACAGACCAACAGGTTATGTAAACCACTGTTCTCGGACAGGCATTTGACCTGGTGAGACCCCTGAGTCTCTCGCTGTCAGACTTTGACAAGCAGCGTTCTGAAAGACCTTGTCAGAACAGTCGAATCTCACATGGCGTCGAGACTGTTGATTAGGAAACACAGAGGTTTGTTTGTGTGTGTTTTTTTTCTCTCGAGAGCTTAGGAAGGAAATTTTAGCCCGGTGAATTTGATGACTGTTACCATTAATGCTAATTTGACTCATACATCTAGGTAGATTTAATCGTCTCTTAATGTGCTGTTTCTACAACACCGTACCGAGAGAAGAAAAAAATCTTAGCCGGCAACTTTTTACAGATCCTTGAGTTGCTCTGTTGCCGCAGGGGAGTGAGCTGCACACTTCAAGAGGCATTATCCTGTGTTTTTATCTAAATAAGAAAATGCGCTCTCGGAGAAGCCGAAAGAGAGCACAGCGGAGGATAAAGGAAGCGCTGGGATTACGCTGAGGCAATAACACTGCTTATTTTGTGTGTCACTCTTTCCTTCTCCTGCGCGCAAAAACCAAAAGTGATCACAGCACAAAAGCACGATGGCTTTTGAAGTGAAGACAGGTGACTACCCTGTCTGTGTGCTGGGCTTAATGCACGGATGCCTGTTGAGAAGGCTAGAGTCTTCAGAATCAATAGGCGCATCAGAATGATATGACTCCACCATTTAGTGCGTGGCAGGGCATTAAATATGAATGGGGGGCCCTTACATCAGGTTTCATCAGTCGGTTTCTTGGTGGTGAGGGTTTGATATCAAGCCTGTGTCAAACTAGCCCCCTCCCTCCTTCTCAACACACACACACACACACACACACACACACACACACACATGCTTGCATGCACTGTCTTGTCAGTAAAATCTCGCTCTGCCAACGGCTGGAGCGTCGGAGCTGAGTGGGAGGCTGGATTTGATTCATACCCCTCTGTCAAGTGCCTGCCTGCACCGGGTAAGTTGAGAATGATGGACCCCCCCACCTCCTCGCCCTCCCTAGGACCCGGCTGCCAGGGTGCTGAGTCGTGGATCGATACATTTTCAGCAGAGGAGAGAGAGAGACAGAGATAGAGGCAGAGACAGAGGGAAAGAGAGAGGTGTCTTGTACTGTATGCTGAGCTGCGGATGAATCGGTGGTTGAGGAGAGGTAAGGAAGAAGGCAGTCATGGTATCAGACAGCAACACAGAACTGATGATGACGAGGAGGAGGATGCATGGGACTTGTACAGTGGAAGAGAGGAGTAAGAGAAAAATTGCACTGTGCACAGAGAGAGAGAGTGAGTGAGAGACTGAGAGAGTGAGAAAGAGAGAGAGAGGCTCCCTGATACTGTAGAAGCCAGTAGAAGCCATAAGACAATCATTGCTGACAGTCCCCTTTTGCTCGGGTCTTTGTGATCGAAAATTGGAAAGGCACATTCCACAGAGAAACCTCTGAGAGCACAATAGACTGAAGTAATTAACTTACAGCACAAATCCACCACTCAGGCAATGGAGAGTATTGTGCTACCCCTGAGGGCTGGACTCCCAGAACAATCTCTATCCCTAGTTCCTAGTTGTTTATTCTCTCCATCAAAATTGCAATTTGCAAAGGAAAAGGTTGATCCGTTTTCTGCCAAATAAGACATAACTTTGCGATGCCATTTTTTTTTAGTTCTCTTGTTTTTTTAAACCTCACCGATAAATGCCACAGGGACTCCCCAGGTAGAGAAATACTCCTCCAACCATCTATTTTAGCAGAGGACATGTTAACCTGTATTCTCTAATGTGTTTAGTGTCTCGTTTCAATTATTTTCCACATTACCCCAAAAGTAAAAAGCATCAGTGTACTCCAGTTTGTCCACCTACAACCTCAGCACACACGTGCACCCGCATACGCACATTCACACACACACACACACACACACACACACACACACACACACACACACACTCACACTCCCAGTGCCAGTTCCAGTTCCACTCTCCTCCCCCATTTGAGCTGAGTTTGATGAGGAGGCGTCCACAAGCGCTTAGCTAGTGGGCACATGAAAGGACACCTGCAAGCCAGCCAAGCGTCCAGCCAGTGCCCGGCCAAGCCTGGAGTGATTAAACCAGGCAGGCTGTCACTGTGTTGAGTGGTGATACCTTGGGGTGTGTGTGTGTGTGTGTGTGTGTGTGTGTGTGTGTGTGTGTGTGTGTATGTATATGTGTGTATATGTGTGTGGGTGTGTAGAGAGGGGGCTTGAGTGTAAATGATTTGGGTTGCTAATTAGACATTGGAGGCCACAGGAATTTATGGGCAAGGGCTGTGTGACCCACTTCACAAGGTCGTTGTTGTCTCACTTACTCATGCAGGGACTAGGGAGAGATGAGCTAGAGCTACAACCAGAGCTAGCGCCTATTATCATGTTCTCCTCCTCTTCTGGCTTTGGGGTTCAGTTAGAGCCCCACACACTCACCACCACCACCTCCGTCGAACCAGGGTCATTATCCCTCACCCTGTCAGCCTTTTTTTTGCCTCCCCCAAAAAATGGTGTGTCTGAATTTAGAAACAGTGGTAAAATTGGCTCCGTGGAGGTTTGCTGCTTTCATTTTCATGTTACATTTCTTTTTTTTTTTTGGCAAATGTTGAAAGATTAATGCATCTTGTACAAGAGCTGCTTCAGTTAATAGATTTTCATCAGTGATCTTCTCTTTCATATGCCCATGAATTCAGCCCAGTTTGTGTTTCGTTGCAACAATGATCATCTATTAAGCAAAATAATGCTTCGAGTAGGTTACTGTTAGCAGCAATTTGTTAGCAATTGCTCTGAAGTCATAACATTGTGAGATTTTTTAACTTAAACAGTAAATCTGGAGAATGTTTACTCAATGGTTGTCTTTCCCGGCAGCGCTGTTTTGTGTTGCGGTTAGTCGATAGCGTTGGAGACGGTCCCTGCCGGCCGTGGATTTGGAACCCACACGAGCAAACATTTACACAGCGTTAGGCCAGCGCTCTGATAAGTGTGGCACAGAGATTAAATATGGTTTTCTTTATGATGATTATCGTTCACATAACTATAAACTTTTACAACTTGAAGTCATTGCCGAAGTAAATGGAATCCATTTGAAAACAGCCCATTGTGTGTGTGTGTGTGTGTGTGTGTGTGTGTGTGTGTGTGTGTGTGTGTGTGTGATGTCTACAAGTGCTCCAGATGAGCAGAAAATTCCTCTGTCATTTCAAGAGACGTGCTTTGCTCCAAATGCTCTCATTTCCTAATTACTTTGAATAGTGGTTCTGAGGTCGGAAAGCGCACGTTTTTTTGCGTCGGAAAAATAGACGATCCAAATGCTCTGTGAGCTTGTTAAAGTCCCACACGATTGACAGCGCGAAATAAAAACCCTCCGCAGCACACCACGAGCCATTAGCACGTTTAATCACCACCCTGTTTGTTTACGTCACCACGGCTCCGCCAGCGGACAGTGTAAATAAACAGCACCAATGCCTAATGGCCGCCATGCTTTATTTGAATCTGTCGTGTGAGGCCCCCGTATGTCTAATGAGACTTATGGATTTGAGCTGAATTGTGGACTCACTCACACACACACACAGACACACTCACACACACACACACACACTCATTCACTCCCTTACTGTTGTTTTATATGTCGCCCTTGTATGATCTTCCCTCACAGACACAAATTCCTCTGTCTCCACAATCCCGGTGCCTCTTTGACTGAAGCGTGTCTGTCAGCATGTGGGGGTGACCACTTTTTTTTGTGTCCCTCATCAAACACACGTCACTGTGTCTCCCCCTCTGATTCTGCAACCCCCACCCCCACCCCACCCCACCCACCCACCCATGCTGCTTGCATATGGCCCAGATGTGTGCCCCGCCGAGAAAGGCACCCAGCGGATATTAGATGTTGTAAATATTTAAATTGACAACAGCATTTCTCTTTTCGGAGGTTGGGTTTATTTTTAGTTCATTTTGAGCGGGCCTAATTGGAACATTAAGCTGTAGACAGGAGAGCGAGGTGATGCCATGCGTGTCTGATGCTGATTGCATTTCATGTGTGTTTATAATGTGCCCTGCCCACACGGAGGCACGTCGGGCAGGAGTGTGTGTGTGTGTGTGGTGTGTGTGTGTGTGTGTGTGTGTGAGAGAGAGAGTGTGTGTGTGTGTGTGCAGGGGAAGGCCATATAGGTGAATAGAGAAAGAAAGAGAATATGTGTGTATGTGTGTATAATTGAAGGCCATATAAATGAACAAAAGAGAGAATGTATGTGTGTGTGTGTGTTAGGGAAAATTGGTGGATGGAGAAAGAGAGGGATAATGTGTGTGTTTGTGTGTGTGTGTGTGTGTGTGTGTGTGTGGGTGGGTTTGTATATTGTTCATATAGTGTATAAGGCATGTCCTGTCTGTATGTTCTGGCATGTGTGTGCATACATTCGCTTGCCATGTGCCAAATGTTGTTGGGTCTTTATATGAGGCCTCACAATCAAGCAGCTTGGCTAAATTAGCCTCGTTTCACACATGTGCACATGCACATACACACACACACACACACACACACACACACACACACACACACAGTCCCTGGGTTCCAACCGCACAGGAAAGAGTCTGCCCACTCATCCTATGGGGCACGAGCAGATGGAGTGGACCCAGTCTGAGAGAGACTGTGTTTACACAGGCCGAGTAAACAGCCATCTCCCCTGCCATCCTGCCTCCTCAATGTATGGATGGATGGACGGCCCGCCTGCTTGGCTGAGGCCAGTGGGATGAAGTCCACTGCCTGGGCCGGACTTGGAGCTGTAAATCGCCTTCTGTAAACATGGTGTGTGTGTGTGTGTGTGTGTGTGTGTGTGTATGTGTGTGGCAGGCAGGGAGAGGGTGAGTGTGAGGTAAAAGTGTGTGTTTATCAAACATCACATAATGTACCTCCTAAGTGGAGTTTAAGACACCCTGCAAACACAGCCAGCTTGTGTTTGTGCATGTGTTTGTGTGTGTGTGTGTGTGTGTGTGGCACTGTGCCTTTTCTATCCATGTACTCAAGTGCTCCAGGGGCAATGAAATCACCAGCCTCCACTTTATTACTACTTCTCTGCTGGTGTGGGAGGGAGTGAGTGAGTGAGTGAGTGAAAACCCTGTGCCCAGTGAAGGACCTGCATGTTAACACTCTGTGACCAACACTCCCGCGGGGGCTCATGAAGTCGGTCCATTCACTACACACACACACACACACACACACACACACACACACACACCCCTACCCCTGCACTGCCGCATGCCAAAGGTGCTCCCCGCATGGACCGACTCACAATGCGGCACAGTTAGGGCTCACTGACCCGGACTGGTCGGGGGTGGCTACTGTACGATCTGCAACTCGTGTGTAAATGCCAGTCCCGCGCTGAACACCCCCCAACCCCCTCCCCGGTCCCTTAAAGTGCCCCACAGTGCCACATTGTGCCCCCCTGCCGGGTGGCGGCTAAATAGCGGAGCTTTTGTCGGCCCGAGGGCAACAGGGGCGTCGAGGGTCCTGGCGGATTTGCATAGTTTCAGTGGCGGCGTCGGTGGCGTTGGTGGCGGCTTGTCGTGGCGGGGGTGGAGGGAGGTTGGCAGTTATGGCAGGCTTTAAGAGACCTTATGGGCCTCCAGTGAGCCACAAAAACGCGTTCCATGCCTCGCCGCATGCCAGGGCCCTCGGCTCGCATTCATCAGGGGTATGAGACACAGAAGTGGTCAGTGTGTCACGGGGCCGAGGAGTTTCGTTTGTGTGTGTGTGTGTGTGTGTGTGTCTGTGTGTGGGGTTGGATGTGACCGCCGATGGCTCAGAGGTCGAGCGTGGGTCATGCTGTAGACGTCCACGAAGGGACAATGGCCTGCTTTGTCGGTTGCAAGCCCACCCCCCCCCCCCCCCCAACTATCTACCATACCCTCATTCTTACTCTGTAACGATGTCTGTGGCTGTTTGCATTTGTGCGTCAGTCTTTGCTGACTGTGTGTGTGTGTGTGTGTGTGTGATTGAGAGAGAGAGAGAGAGAGAAAGAGACCATGTGCTCAGTTATTTCTCGTGCCTCTCTGAGTGGAGGGAACTGATCTCTTTGTTTGGTGTCGTCTCTTGTCTGTCCTCAGATCGAGAATGTAGACACCTGCCTCAACTTCCTGGAGGCTCGTGGAGTAAACGTTCAGGGACTCTCTGCAGAAGGTAAGAGCACTTTCACTTATTGAGCTTTTATCAATTCTTTTAGGTATTGGGTTACAGTTGAATATTGAAGCAATTTGTGATATAGTGATCCAGTCAAACAACTTAGTGGCTGCCAAGACATGCAAGTGTCCACCAGCTACCTCTTGTTGAACTTTTGGATTGTGTTTTTGTGTGTCTTTTTTATCACTGCTCAGGCCACAAAGTCTACAGTGTGTGTGTGTGTGTGTGTGTGTTGATACATTTGTGTTAGCTCACGGAGTTGAGTTGGTTTACTTCACCCATGTGATAGTGTTTGGAGTGGTGATAATGGGGATAACACAGAAAGCCCTAGTGGTCTTTGCTAGTACAAATATTGTTAGCTATACACTTTTAAACCATTTTTTTTCCCCTTGAGGCCACATCTTTGCTACATATGGTCTAAAGTTGCCAAGCTGTGTGTTCCTCAGGCACAACTGGAAGAATAAGGTGTCAGCAGCAGTAGTCTTAGTCTCCAGTCTTCCTGTAGTGGGTTTATGGATAAAGCAGTGGAAGCTGAAATAACTCAATGTCCAATGCTATACAGCCTATGATGTATGAGACGGCTTTATAAGCCCGTGCTCCATGCATGTTGACAAACGACACCCCGTCACTCCTACTCACAAGCCTGTTTAAATTTAACTGCCAGCCGTCAGTCAGCTGATATTTCTGATATATTTCTGACCGCCTTCCGTGTCGTTTCTGATATTCCCGACCCCTGTCCTGTCCGCCGCGCCTCTGTCAACCCCCGCCGCCCCGCGTGACCTGATTCCTGTTAGGAGGTGGAGGGAAGGTGACCTTGACCTTGCCTCTCAGCGCAGGCAGACTGAAATAGAGTGTTGGTGACACACTGACCAGCCGGGCCCGTCGCCACACCGCAGTGCACACCCCCCTGCCCCCCTCACCCCCCGCCCCACCCCACCCACCTCACCAGCCTGCCTTTTAAAAGTGTGAAGTGACTCGGTCCCCCTGGTATTTAAAAGGGTCCCAAAATATAGGGACCGAAAATATTGGGTTACGTGTCTCGAGCTGGCCTCTTTCTATAGGGTTTCATCATTATGGTTCAGAGGGGTAGCGGGGTGCTGTGCTCTGGGCTTGTGTGTATGCTTTGGTGGGTGGGAGGGAGGTCTATGATGTGTTTTTCTTTGTGTGTGAGAGAGTTTGTGAGTTTTTGAGTTTGTGTGTGTGTGTGTGTGTGTGTGTTTGTGTGTGTTTGTGTGTATTTGCTATGAGTAGGTGTAGTTTCTGCCCTGGTTTCAACTAAACTGTGATGGGAAAAGACTTAATTGAATTAGCAGTGGGCTTTGGGGTTTTTCAAGGCCTGCATACGTTTATGTTTAGCTTTACGAGGCGTGGAAGCTTAAGCCCCCCCCCCAACACACACACACACACACACACACACACACACACACACACACACACACACACTCTCATGAGCATGAGCGAGAAAACGTTTGATGTGTCTGGAGTGTATAGGATTTTTCCGAGAAAACAAACTCATTGCAATAATCTCCTTTAAACTCCTTAAAAGGCCGTTTGTGGGCTTTTCTGCAACCGCTAATCAGATGTGCCATATGCATGGGCCGCGATCGTCACCCGCCCCAGAAAACAGCATTACGTTCCATTTCACTGGCACCACTTGCCACCATTTGCCATCCAGCTTCCTGCATGCCAAGCGTCCCCCCCGCTGCCCACCCCCCCGACCACCACCCCCACCCACACCACCACAACCACACACACACACACACACACACACACACGCTCCCCAACCTACCACCACTTTTCCCAATTAAGTCACTCTCAATGAAACACAAAACAAATGACTCCTTTAGAGTTCTTGCCATGTCCTCTTTGTCACTGCCCAGACTACCCCTCTAAAACATTCCCACAATCCAGTTCCCTCCCACATCCATTTCAACCCATTGCCCATCACAACACACACACGCACGCACGCACACACACACACACACACACACACTTCAAATTGTGTGGACTGCCCTTGTCTTGACACACTGGCCATCTGCCCTAGTGTAGTTTTGTCTCCCTTCCGTTTAATGTTCCCTTCATTTCTTCTCGTTTGAGTTCTGTCAGGCTTGCCCTGTCCTAGTGAACTCTCTGGCCCTGGCCCCATCCAACTCCATAGAGGCCCCTCTAGGTAATAATAGGTGTGAACTCATTATGCCTCTCCTCTCCTCCTCTTCATCCTCTTTTCCTCTTCTTCCTCTCCACCTCTTCTTCTACTTCATCTTCCTCTTCTTCTTCTTCTTTTTCCGGGGGTTCCCGGCACAGGGGTTGGAGTCCCTTTAGATCACAGTACTGAAGGTCAGGTTCAGATAGCCAATGTTTTGAGGCAAGGGCAGGCCACCCTATGTGTGTGTGTGTGTGTGTGTGTGTGTGTGTAGAGTGTTGAATGTGAGAGTCGTGGCTGGAAAGAAACACCATGACCCGTGAGCTGCACCCCATTCCCTTTGATGCCGGCGGGTATCGGTGTCCGTGTTTAAAGCGTATCTAATGAAGCCATTTTCCTCCCACTGAGCGCATAAACACCAAAGACTGGTCGGGGTCACAGAGGGTTCATGCACCACCAGCCCATGTGTCAAATGCATACTGGGAAAGGACAAAGACATGACCGCTGAGTCCAAGTCCTCATAGCCCCTTGAGCGGACACACATACACACACACATGCACATACACACACACACACACACACACACACACACACACACACACACACACACACACACACATACACACACACATATATACACATACACGTGCACACACAAACAAAAATACGCACACAAACACACACACATTTGTGTGCTAACAGCCCTTATCTCAAAGAGGCTATAAACCATATAACCTCACACATGGGCGTTGTTTCTCAAATTCGGTAGTAAAATGGGAAAGGTGTGAGGAGGTTGGAGAACTCATATTCATGTCAGAGACTCTCAGAGGAGAGCTCTACTTCCTCCTCTGCCCTCGATATGAACCTCATAACCCCGGTGCTCCTGTGGATCAGGAGCTGTTCTCGAGCAGAGATCTCGTCAATCTCTGGTTTTAATCTAGCCAACTGACCTCCCTCAGCCAAGTTACCAATGAACCTGCAACCACCACCCCCCCTGTTTAGCTGTAGACTATCTGAGTAGTCTATATTAGAGCAAAATGCTGAAGAAAAAATAAAAAAACTGTTTACTTTAGCAAAGAAAGCTCTCAGCTTTTAGCTGTATTTAACAGCCCAAATCACATTTCCTACCAGCCGTGTCCTTTCAAGATTATGGACTCTGATGGGTTTCTAAGCATAAGCAAATCTTTATATCCTTGGCCTCAGAAGTTGGTAGAGCAAGTCATCATTATACCATTAAGGTAGTTGGAGAGTAGAGTTAAGGTTTTCTCAGGCGCAGCTTCCTTACAGAGGCACAGCCACGCTCGGATTTTCTTTTCTGATGAGAAGCACGTCCACTCCAGTGGAAGCGATATCACGCTCGACTTCCCTCCTCCTCTAAATGTCTACTCAGAATCCATTTAGGCTCGGCTAGCGGTTCCCACGTGAAAGAAACAGCCGAACGTAGAGGAACATTTCAAAAAAACGCTTCCCTTCCCTGTCTGGTGAATGGCTCCCATGCCCACCATATCTCAAGGTCTTGAGAACCTGCAAATAGAGGGCGAGAAATATAATTGCACTCATTGCTGAGCACATACTTACACTGTGGACTAATTAGCGGGAAATGTGTATAAATAGTCCTAAATATTTCAGCTGCCAGCTGGGTCCAGACTCTCTGGTTCCCATTTGTCAATGTTGTCCTCAAATGCAAATGTCCCAAAGTTTGTCTCACTTGGGTGCCCACTCTCAGTGGATGTGGCACAGTCTCAGGCAAATCGCCGGGGTCCAGTGGTTGTTTCCAGAGGCGCAGTACAAATTGCTTCTGCACGAAACTTTCGAATTGAAACTTGCTGAGATTAATCACTTCAACAACTGGTGTGGAAGAGGATGTGTGGTGCGTGCGTGCGTGCGTGTGTGCGTGCGTGCGTGCGTACGTACGCGCGTGTGTGTGTGCGTGTGTGTGTGTGTGTGTGTGTGTGTGTGTAGGGGTGTGCTCTACAGATCACTGAGTAGAAAAAGTGTCCTGCGTGAGAGTGCTACATCAGCAGTCCAGAGTTTCACTTTTTCGCACGCTGTCTGCTGTTACAAACGGGGTTTGTAATAGCGGTGCGAAGGGAAGCCATTTCACGAGCAACGCGTGGGTAGGCCAGTTACGATCAGCAGGGAATGAAAGATCAATGTCTACCCACCACCTGCCACGCCCCCACCGTGTCCCTACGCGTGCGTACGGAGCCTGAGCTCACGTCTCCAGAAAGTTCTGCTGACCTCGAGACTCTTCTTCACAAATAAAGTTTGAGAGGCTTCCAGAAGTGCAGATCCAATTTGAGCTGAACGAGCTGGAAAATACCAGACAGTGAGGCTGCTTTTTTATATATGTATTAAAGAATGCCAGCGCTATCATCTCAGGAATGCAGCATATGACACTGAAGTTGGCTAACACACAGAAGAGATATAACAGCTCCACTGCAAATAGCATTTTGTTGTTTGAGTACAGTGACTCACTCATGTAATCATATGATTAGTGCTTTTCATATTAGCAATAGCAGCCCCCACCCCCAACACACACTCACACACACTTCCTCATCCTGGGCACAGAGCACACACAAATATATATAAGGTCTCCTTTACTCAGCTGCCACACTTCCCCTTTTATGTCTCAGACCTGTTTGTTTTTGTCTGTTAGCCTCGTCGTGGTGACTTGCTCGTCAACCGGACGTTTTTTTTTTTTTTGATTTGGTTTGGTGTCATTTTGTTTATTTGTTTGTTTGGTCTGTTTGTTTCGCCACTGGCAGAGATTCGTAATGGGAATCTGAAGAGCATCCTGGGTCTGTTCTTCATCCTGTCTCGCTACAAGCAGCAGCAGCAGCATCAGCAGCAGTACCTGCAGTCTCTGGTGGAGCTGCAGCAGCAGGTCACGCACCAGACCACCGGGGCGGCGCCCTCGAGCCCCCACAAGGCACAAGACATGCAGTCCAGGTAAGACCAGTCCAACAAAACCCTGCTTTTAGTGAGGACTTACTAAGCCAGTAATGTCTAACTCTATGCCTACCATTTCTATCTATTCCAATGTTACATGTTGGGGAGACAGCTGAGTTTGGGGGATGGGGCTTTTTGCATTAATGCAAATGTTAGCAGTTAGACTCCTGTCACGTTGAGATAAGCTTTTAAGAAGCAGAACCTGTGGGTGTAGCATTGGCATCAGAAGCTGCTCGCCCTGTGAACAACCCAATTTCCACTATGTGCAGTATTTTTGCTTCGTCCTGAAGTAACCCAGTCACTTCAAGCAAGCCCTGGCAGAAAAAAAAAACTGACATGAAACACATTGTAGTACAGGTGTGCACTGTCAAATTATTATTCCCTAGTGGGATTTCTAGGTCTGTGTGTGTGTTGTGCTGTGTGTGTGTGTGTGTATGTGTGTGTGTGTGTGTGTGTGTGTGTACTGGGGGTGTCGACTGCACAGCTTGACTGGGTGACAAGACGGTGAGGTGATGCATGTTTTAATTAGCACAGCCATGGGAACGGTCACTCAGTCCAGGACGCCGCCGTCACGCACGGCAGCTCCCACATGGCAACTGGCCCCAGGAATAAAAGCAGGAAGGGCCCAGCGTGGCCGACAGCCCGCTGGTGTAAATAGACCAGTCCAGCTTGCAGGGCATTTAAAAAAGCACAGGCCCAGAATGCTGCACATAGGTGGCATTCCCACGGGGGGATCGGGTTACACTCAAGCCCCACAAGTGTGTGTGTGTGTGTGTGTGTGTGTGTGTGAGTGTGTTGTCATCTGTGTGGGAGAACTGAGAGCATGTGGAAGTTTTACAGTGCTGATCCTCTCATTCCTGAGGCAGAGGGATTGGGTGACATAAAGAAAGAGAAACACTTTGTGTGCGTGTGTGTCTGTCTGTCTGTCTGTCTGTAAGTGTGTGTGTGTGTGTGTGTGTTTGTGTCTGAGCGTCTGAGCTACTAAGGAAATAAGCTGAGCCAAAACTGAAGCGAGGGAAAGAGATAGAAATGTCATAAAGTGAGAGGAACAGATTGGAAAACACAGAAAGAGGCAAAGAGAGAGAGACAGAGAGAGAGAGAGAGAGAGATGGAAAGAACCAAACAAAGCAAGTAGCTGACTAAAGGAAGAGAAGAGGACAGCTGGCCCTTCGCTCCTCCCCAACCGCTCCTGGGACCTCTCCCAGCTCCAGTGGCGACAGGTGCGGCCCAAGCCCCGAGCCCCGCCAGCACCCCTGGAGAGCAGAGAGAGGAGAGGATAGTGGAGCGCATACAGGGCCTGGCTTAGCATTCCAGGCACGCCGGCGGCCTCAAAACACAGTTAGACACACACACACACACACACACACACACACACATGCATGCCAAAGTGACGTCAACACCAGAACTGGGCCAAGCATTTTGTGTGTGTGTGTGTGTGTGTGTGTGTGTGTGGTGTGTGTGTGTGTGTTTGGGGGGAGGTTGGTGTTGTCAGGGGAAAGAGGAAATTGGCATTGGCCTCATGAGGAGATGGACATCCGCGGGTCCCAGGGTGTCGGCGCTTCTCGCCAACCCCAGGAAAAGGTCTCACCTCTCTGGGGTGATGATTAGGCCAACGCCAGGGGATTATGGCCAAGTCTCAGGGCATTTGTGCAAGTCTCCCTCTCCACCATGAAGGAGGCCATTGTTGGTCAGTAAGGAAGTGGCCGGGACGGGTGTCGGTTTTTAATGGTTAACCAGATACAGGGTGAAAGATTGAGTTACTGCTGTGGAGAATGGGCTGCTGGATCTGGATGGTGGTAGCTGTGTGTGTATGTGTGTGTGTGTGTGTGTGTGTGTGTGTGTTGGTAGTGTGTGTGCATGCACACGTGTGTGTGTCCCAGTAATTGCAAAACATGGATCTTGGCGATTCATCATTCTCTGGATTTTCACCCTGGGGAGCCAAACAGTAGACGTTGCTCAGAGGGATCCAGCAGTGAGAGGCAGTATCCTGGAGGGCAATGCATTTTCAACTGGGAAACGTGCAACTGTACAGAATGTCCCCATTTGGGCTCATTTAGAGAGATCAGCCCGCAGGGAAGCATCGCCCTGCCAGTGACTGACAAATACAGTGCAAACACTCTCACACTCACAAAGGAAAGGACACACACATACAAACATTCTCTCTCTCTCCTCTCTCTCTCTCTTTCTCTCTCTTACACACACACACACACACAACACTCACACACACACACACACACACACACACACACACATATACACACACACAAATATGGCAGTCTGTGGACTGATGCTTTTTCAAAGGCGACTCATGCACACACATTGACACACATGTGCACACACAAACACAGACATGCACACTTGGCCTGCACCCATTAACAGTGACAGCATGTGGCTTTCTATAGCCAGCACCTGCTGATGCTCCACTCATGGCTGTGGAGGGACAGAGTGAGAAAGAGAGAGAGAGAGAGAGAGAGAAGAGACAGACAGATAAATAGACATCATAAGAATGGGGGGGTTGGCCCTCTTGGCCCCAGATCTCACCCTTTCTGACCCCACCCCACCCCACCCACGCCATCCCACCCTCTCAGCCCCCAGTCGAAGGCTAAGGGGCTGAGGCGGCACTCCCTCCCTCCCACTTAACTCAGCATGTCCCGGGGTGCGCAGCGGCCTGACCCCGCTGTGTCGCTCTCCCAGTCTCGCTCCCGCTCGCGCCTCCCGCCCTCTGCCTCCCCGAGCCAGAACAGGAAGGGTGGCCTGCCCACGGGGAGAAACACCACAGCCTCAGCTGCCAAACCTGACGCCTCTAGGTAATCTAGCCTTGAGTGTGTCGTTACTCTCTCTCACTCTCTCTCTCTTACTCACACACACACACACAGACACACACACACACACACACACACACAGGGACGCTGACAAACATAGAGCGACGTGCTCCAAGGGTAGGGGTGACTTACCCAGCTGCAAGACCGCTCTCTTCATTTGACGCTGCCAAGCCCGACATGAACGAGCTATAAGGCATTTTACTGGTTTGGGCAGCATTGTCTTTTGCTTTCGTCAAACAGGAGTATTATTCTATCAGATGCTCTTTTGAGAATGAAGTGTTACTCTCTTGGATTTGGCAAGTAAGTGTGCAGCCCTTCCTCCCTTGCTGTGTGGTTTTGTTCAGCGGTTTGTAAAGACACGTCATATGTGGCTGTAAAAACTTGTTGAATGTGTCACAGGTCTATTACAGATGACCCGGTTTCTTTCTCTGTGTAGTGCTATTGTCAGTAGGTTGACACTTGTTGATGGTGCCACGGTTGTCATGCCGTGATCCTTTGTGTTGCAGACACAGACTAGTGTGACTAAACAATGTGTGACTGACCTGTTTAAGTTGAGTTCAGGCACTTTGTTTGCATAGAGACTCAGTGTGTTGTTGTTTCACAGCATTTCCTCTGTGAACCTCAGTGTGGATGTGCACTAGATGTAGTGTTGGGGGTCTGAGTTTATGAACACAGATGAATGTTTGCTTGTTTGATAAAGTGCTTGTATCAAAGAGAGAGAGAGAGAGAGAGAGAGAAAGAATGTGTTAAGAATTGAAACCCGGAATTCAGATTCCAATCAGTCATGTTTGAGAGTGCCGCACCTCTGATTTATCTGCTGTGGATGTGTCTTAATGTGTGCTGTCATGGTGGGGCCCTCCACTGCTCCATTGTGTATCAGCTGTTGGCATTAGTCAGTGACAGCCTTTGGGTGTGAATCGCATGAAAGAGATACAAATACACCTCTTTCTCTATGTGTGTGTGTTTATGTGTGCGCGCACGTGTGCGTGTGTGTGTGTGTGTGTGTGTGTGTGTGTGTGTGTGTGTGTGTGTGAGACCAAGTGGGCACCAAGTGTTGCCATCCCATCCTACTTTGATCTGCAATAGGAAAGCCTTACTTGAGGGTCCGTTTGTTAATGTACATTGAACTTGGCTGTTGACTGCACAGTGACTTACTGTTATGTTTTGAAGAAAGATGCAGTGTTGCTTACTAGTCTGAATTAGGGGAAGTTTAATGTAATTATAATAGAATTGAAGGTTATTGTCACATTATTGTCTCTTTTACCAGTGGGTTTATCATTATTTCCCCAAACTCCCCAAACTGTTGTCCATGACAGTACATTTTTTTGCTGACTGTAGGGAAAAACTGAAAACTTTTACCTCCTACTTTTCGGTGACTGACAAGCTCTTGGCAGAGTCACCGCTGATCTATCCCAAACTTCCACAGCAACTCTCCCCTCTACTCATTTTCTAGTCTGTACTCGTGGGCTGGCTACTGGCTCAGGATTGTGCAGTGCAGTCAAGGATAGAGAAAAATGGAATGGTTAAAATGAGAGAAAATAGTACCCCCCCCCCCCCCCCCCCCGAAACAAACAATGAGAGATGAACCTCAGCCGTCTTGGGCGCACGGTGGGAAAAAAAAATAACTGACGATGGATTGTGTCTCTTAAAAGTCTCAGCCAGTCGCTTTAGCCATTTGCTGCAGTGCAGCTTGCAAAGAAAGGACCTTTGAATACTGTGTTTATCTGTCACATGCTGTGCATCTCCCACAACCACCATTCTGAGAGATACGTCGTGGCATTTTCTAAAGCAGTGTAAAGTAGACTTTGGTGGTCTTTCTTTCTTTTTTTTAGTGCTTTTTCTTTCTTTCCTCGCTGTCTTTTGCCTCTTTATTTCTATTCCTCCGGTGTCAGCTCATTTGTGTGACTTAGATAGGAGTGGTGGGGGGATGTGGGGGTGGAGGGGTTTCAGCATAATGGATCTCTCAGAGGTCAATTAGCGCATGCGATAACTCGGCCTCTCACTCTCCCCTCATTCAGCTGTCTGTTAATGGCCTGTGGATAAGCAGGTTCGCTCGCGGTCTCCCTCCGTCACTGCCGCCAGTTACGGTGGCCCATTTCAGCCGGAGCTCATTAGCCCCCCGAGCTGATTCTCCTCAGCAACCACAACAGGAGGAGCAGCTCTGCTTTTTTATTATCGCTCTGACTTTTAATTGGGTTGACTTTCCATATGAGCTAATGACAAGACCCTGCGCAGGCTAAGCCGGGACCACTTTGTCCTGCCCATGACAATCAGATGGTGCCCAGGCAATGTACATTACCTTAATAACACTGTGGTTAATTACAATGTCACAAGGTAAAGCTGTTAATATTATTTTAGAATCCCATGCTGCCCTAACGTTCTGATAGCCAGCAGATGTTCAGCATAAAAATACTGCCAGTGGGACTTCCCCAAGCTCAGGAATTAGCAGCTGAACATTACAGCTCGGTTTTATGCAAGGCCCCAGTCTGTTAAAGGGATGGGGTGACAGTGCGAAGGGCAGCTCTGGTGGAAGTTAACAAGAGCCGCTAACATAGCATGTAGCGTAGCATGTATCTGCTGTGCCTGTATATGGTATTAACTGAGGGAGAAGAGTGGTGCAGGCTGCCTGTGCTATATACCTCAGAAAGTGTGAAGAAGTTCCCACTCTTATTCCTGTTCTCACGCAACCCTGCTCTGAAAACTGCACTTGAGGAAATGACTCATGTTTATATGCGTATGTGTCAGTGTTATTTATTCTGCTATTAGATAGCAACGTGAGCCGTGGTGCTGTTACACTGATACTGTATGCTTGGCCTCACTCATTCCCTAAATAGAAGATTTATCTGCGTAAGGGAGGGGTGTATTCAGATCTGGCTCAGTGTGGACAGCCTGCTCAGTATATTAAAGTCTGATTACACATGGATGAGTTGGGAAATTGAGGCTTTCATTGATCCTGGTGAAATAGCATATTTCAAATTCCGTGTTCTAATGCCCTCTGCTTTTTCGGCTAAAGCAATAGACGTGACACATTATAAAAAAGAGTATTAAAGAGATAAAGAAGAGATGTGGTGTGGAAAGACATCAAGGGGCATGAAAAATAAGACGAGTCAGTGGAGCTGGAAGTGCAACAGCTGTGTTTGCTGCAGCACTCCATCATCGGGGACGCTCTCGGCCTCTTCTTTCTCTTCCCCTTCCTCTGATGAGTCCTTGCTATGTCTCACCTTCTCTCTTTTCCCTCCATCTGCCGTACAATCGTCCCTGGTTGTCCGAACGTCCACGACCTTGTAGCGGGATGGGACCTCCGCAACAGCTGCTCCATCGAGCC
>PYXC01001083.1:57500-72500 GCA_015244755.2 Tenualosa ilisha
TCTCTCTCTCTCTATCTATCTATCTATCTCGCGCACACACAAACACACACACACACACACACACACACACACACTTCTAAATTAAGTCTGAGTTACTTCAACGGTGCTCCGTATGGTTTTACATTCTCCCATACACCCATTTGTGTGTCGAGAGTCTAGTGCTCTCAGCGGGACTGAAAATAATGTTGTTTTTCCATAGAGATTCACAACAGGGGCCTCTTCCCCACCACCTGAGCTTCCATGAGTAAACCACGACATCCCACCGTATATGTTTTATACATTTATTGTTATGCTGCACAGTCTTCTTTCACACGGCAGTTTTCGGTGCAGATGTGAGGGACAAAATATATATATATGCCTGCACTGAATCCCTGGGAAATAGAGCACACATTCTGCATTCTGGCGGACAGTGCCATTAACATTCAGCGTTGCGAACAGCAGGGGGCGGTGTTTGACAGCAGAACTGCCACCTGCCGCACCTGTCGGTCGGTTTTTATTTATTTATTTATTTATTTATTTTTATTTAATCGGTGTCGGCGAGGA
The DNA here is from genome assembly GCA_015244755.2 of Tenualosa ilisha. Classification (NCBI taxonomy): domain Eukaryota; kingdom Metazoa; phylum Chordata; class Actinopteri; order Clupeiformes; family Clupeidae; genus Tenualosa; species Tenualosa ilisha. Next base: position 58,044 of record PYXC01001083.1, read on the forward strand.
GACGGTAATTATTGAGGGATGACGCATCACCAGATGCTCCGGAACGCTGAGCCGACCGGTCTTCCATTCCACTGGGTTTGTCAGTTCAAGCGTAAGGGCCAAGCTCATGCATTTATGAAACACAAGTACACACACACACACACACACACACACACACACAAACAGACTCTCTCCCTCTCTCACACATGCATTCACACATCTAAAGCCCAGCCACATTAGCAGAAGAACAGAAGCAAATTTGTATTGACAAATGCTCTCAACTAAGTTCACACACGCTCACACACATATTTACATGCAGGGAATGAGAACACATAAAGCATGTTCATATGCATTCATGTTTGGAGAGTAGTCATTTGGAGACACAAAACACACAGGCTCTGACACACTCAAAAACACACACACACGCACACACACACACTCACACACACATATACACACATACTCTTTCTGCCTGTTATAGTGAGCAGTACATGATAGTCCTCACATATGGCGAAGCGTTCTGCCCAGGCACTGTATGTACCTGTAGGGGCCCTCCACACTAGGAGCCCCAGGGGCCTCGTAGACTTTGCTCTGCTTTTACAGGGCCCTGGCCCCCAGTGCTGGGCCTGTTTCAACAGACCTGTCAGGTAGAGGGGGCCATGCTGAAGTAAGGCAGTGCATAGATGACATCATGTTTGCCACACACACGGATACACACACACACACACACACACACAGAGAGAGAGAGAGAGAGAGCATGAGAGAGAGAGAGAAGCACACATAATGTTTACAAAGGTCAGGACAATTCACAGCTGAGGGTTTATCTGAGCTCCTTGTCCCTAAGCTATACTGCTGTCAGCCAGAATTTGTGTAAAACCTCACCTCAAAGACTGTCTTTGAAACCATACTGTTTTGTCTCTGTAGTTATATCCGCATTGCTGCTGCACTGCTGAGATAGAGGGGCATATATTAGGTGATGGGCATTGAGGGTCCAAGTACACACCATAACGTTTTCTTTTTTTTCTTCTGACCTCTGGAACTGACAGCAGGAACGATTGTAACCACCTAACCCAAAAATAGCCAGGCACAAAGGACACTAATGTCAGGGTGTCTGTCAGAACCACGTCAGTTATGGCCAATCCTTCTCAATGTTCGTGCCATTATTAGTGATGAAAAGAGGCCCGCAGCGGAGTCAAATGGAATACATTAAGGGCTATTCAGAGAGAGAGAGAGAGAGAGAGAGAGGGAGAGAGAGAAAGAGAGAGAGGCGTGCTGCTCTGATAGTGATGATGAAGCTTTGCCATTAGAGAATTGATGAGACAGTTCCCTGTGTGACCTGAAACCTGATTCTGTCATCGAACACACACACACACACACACACACACACAAACACACACACACGCACACGACAAAGACCATGAATTCTGCTGAAGCACACTCTCTGCCCTAAAACACACTGTAAAGTTGTGGAAAAGTTTAAATTTTCCAGATGTGTCTCATGACAGGCAGCATAAACTTTCCTGCACATATTTATGAGATTTATACCATGACCTCCTTATTAACTCCCATGAACTAATTAGTCGTTATAGACTTCTGTGTGCTCTACCACATCGACTGTACTTGCACATTCAGACGAGGCTGTATACCATCCATTCTCCCTCTCTGAGCATGTCTTGGACAGGGTGACAAGAATGTGAAAACAGCAACGCTTCGCTCATTTGGACCGAACGGAGGTTGTGGTTTCAGTGAAGCGACGGAGCAGGTCTGGCCCAAATGTAATCATGGAGATTAGAGAAGCCAGATTTCGCTCTGTCAAACAGTAACCGGGCCTGTCGTCGCTCTGTCGCGTCTTATCAGATGTGCCGCAGTCGGAGTTGGAATTGGGCTAAACTCTTGAATCGTCTTACAAAAAGAATAATAAATTAAATAAATAAATTAATAAATAAATACATAAATAAAATAAAATGGAACAAGTTGAAGGAGGCAAAGGGAGGTCTTGAAGGGGAGATAATATTGAAATCAAAAGGACATCTGTTTTTGAATAGTGTAGACCGATTGATGTCAGAGTGTGAAGCATGTGGTCGTGTGAGTTGAGTGTGTGTGTGCCAGTGTTGCTGTGCTCTTGAACTCATGGAAGTGTGTGATTTGTGCATCTCTTGTGTGTACATGTAAGATTATTTGGTGTGTGTGTACATTGTGCATTTGTGAGAGGGTGTATCTCTCTTTGGGTGTGTCTCTGTCTGTGTGTCTGTGTACTTGTACACTTGTACATTTGTACTTGTAGTGTGTGGATGTGCATGCCAGCTGTGTTTGAAAGCGAGTGTGTGTGTGTGTTTGTATGTCTGCTTTGGTGAGTGTGTGTCGTTGTCAGTGTGCTGTGCTGCTTGTCAGTGTGTGTTAATGAGAAGCTACTCATGGCTGCCAGATCCCTGAAGGGCCTCGGGAGTTTTCTCCAGCTGGGCCCTCTGCAGAAAACATTCACTTTAGCCAATTTAGGCTAGGGTTGCTAGTGTAACTCTGTCGTGTGTGTGTGTGTATCTGTGTCTATGTCTGCGTTTGTGTGTGTGTCTGTGTATGTGTCTGTGTCTCTGTGTGTGTGTGTAATATGCATAACAGAAATTCTGACCGGCTGTTTGGTGTTTACATGTGTGGAATCATGTGTGTGAATTGAACCACCACATTCAAGCAATGCAGATACTTTAGAATGTGAAAGATGGCCGGGGCTTTACTTACACATTCGGCTTTACTTACAAGAATATCAATACATGTCTGCATGTCCAAGACACACACACCTGAATCAAACCACAGACTTTGAAAAGTTAATGTGTGTGTGTGTCTGTGTGTGTGTGTGTGTGTCTGTATACACATCATATTTTTTTAATTAATTTATTCACCTTTGTGTTTTTTTGCTGTTTGTGTGTGTGTTCCAGGTTACCAGGTCCATCCAGAGTGCCCACTGCAAGCAGTGGGGGAAAAGCCCAGGGATCAGCCAATCTCAACAGGAGAAGCCAGAGCTTCAACAGCATTGACAAGAGCAAGCCTCTGCAGTATGCCAGTGGTAATGACAGGGGTGAGAGACAACATACACACACTTAGAACACACAAACTTATATGCACACACACATACACACACATGTGCAATCTTTCTGTCTCTCTCTTTCTTTCTCTCTCTCTCTCTCTCTCTCTCTCTCTGACACACACACACACACACACTGCTTTTGCGCAGAATGACCAGACACATTTGCAGATCCATTCCTTTCTTGCTGGACTCCCATAGGGAGTGAATAGATGACCTACTTAAGCAAGTCCCGAATAGGGAGCGGAGTGGCCCAAGCATGCCCGTTTTCCTCCATTTAATCTGAACATGGGGCAGAAGGAGAAGAGAAGAGATATTAAAGTTAGGAAAAAAAAAAACACTTGACCTCATACAAATTCACACAGGATGGACACAGTTTGTGAGGGCATAAATCAGATTTCTTGTTCCACCAATGCAATTGCCCCACTAGGGGGCAGTACTGATAAGGCAATTAGACTTCCTGGCTCCTCTGTGTTTCCCCCCTCTGTATTTCAGTGCTAAACAACCTGTGTTTATTACACAAACCCTTTACAGCCATTAAGGCACTAAACGCTGTAAAATGCAACAGTTTGCGAGAAATACCTCTGTGGCACTGTGCCGGAAAATTCTCCGGGCTCTCACCACCCCTTCAGGTTTGCCAGTAGCATCGCCAGCAGTAGCGAATGGTCCTCTTCTCAAACGATTATAATACTGATAATAATAATAATATAATAATAATAATAATAATAATATGTTCAAAGTCACGTCTGACCTCAACGGGCTGTCAGCAGCTGTCCATCACAGCCGAGGGTGAAGAAGTGCATAAAGAGAACTGGTCCATTCAGTGGTTAGGCGTGCATAAATCTCAAGCAGAGGGAGAGAGAGAATGACAGATAGAGAGAGGGTGGGGGTGGGGGTGGGGGTGGGGGTGGCGGACGGGGTCGTGCGGAAAGTGAGTGATGGGTTTTGCGGGGAGCTTGCAGGTCGGAGGTTTGACGGGTCATGGCTAGTCCGTGTGAACCGCCACGGGAGCGCCGGAGGCCCCCAAAGCTCAGCCAGCCGGGCTGTGTGTGTTTTGGCCACAGCGACCAAGTGGATTTACACAACTCTCCTTCCTCACTGACTCCTGCGCCCTGTTTTTACAGGGAAAAGAAGAAAGGAAAGCACAGAGAGAGAGAGAGAGAGAGAGAGAGAGAGAGAGAGAGACAAAGCAAGTGAGTCTGAGAGAAGAGAGAGAGTGAGGGAAGAGAGAGAAGGGAAAGAGTCCAGACCGCACACAGATAAAGGCCGGCTTTGTCTGCCGGTGGCAGACAGTGGGTGATGAATCCTGGGGTACGGTCAGAGTGATTCCTTGGGCCTCGTCCCTCCAGCACTCACCTCACACACACACACACACACACACACACACACACACGCACACACACACACACACACACAGACAGACAAGCGCCCCTCCAGCCACCCTCTCCTTTTCCTGTCTGCCCTGGGCTGTATTTTATTCCATTACTCAGGGCTCTGATTTACAGCCACGCCACTAAAGCCACCCCTGATGGGAAAAGCAAACCCTTTCAACCCTATCCCTCTCTCCCCTTTATTTCTCTCTTTCTATCACTCTTTCTGCCCCTCTCTCTCTCTCTCTCTCTCTCTCACACACACACACACACATCAAGACACAGAGAAGGAGAGAGAGAGAGACACACACACACACACACACACATAAAGACACAGAGAAGGAGAGAGAGAGAGAGACACACACACACACACATAAACACAGACACCTACAGTACTTTCTCTCTCACCATCTATCACTTGGTGTCTGTCATTTCTCACACCCATACCGCCTTCTCTTTTGCATCTCCTCTCACTTGCTCTCACTTTCTCACCACTCTTTTCTCACCCCTCTCTCTTTCTCTCTCTCTCTCTCTCTCTCTCTCTGTTTCTGCGAGAGATAACGCACGGGGGAAGAAGAGAAAAGGTCTTCCTGTGGTGAAGCTCTGTCCTCCCCCGCTGTGTTTGTGTGCCTGCTGTCCCCCCCCACCCCCGTCTCCTCCACAGCTGAGGGTGTTATCACATTACATGCATATTAAATAGCCTTGCACAACACTGGGATGCACACTTGATCACACTGCATCCGTCTGCACCGCCTCAGTCGACGGACCAGACGTCTCAAGTCACCCAGACACAAGGCTCCGAGGGTCAGCTAAGGTCACCAGTCGGACACCCAACCGTTGCCGTGCTGATGGACCGCCATGGCCTAGAATCGAGTAACCATTGCGGGCAGAACGGAACAGATCAGATCAGTCTCAGGCGATCGAGGAAAATGCCAATGAAAAGTTCAGGCAGCGCAGATAAATCTTTAGCGTGAGCGTGTGGAAATCAAAGGCTGGGGCTCTAATTGGGTGATAAGGCGTCTCTGACGGACACCGAAGGAGAGGCGAGTGGAAGGAAGGAAGGAGAGGAGGCTGATTAGGGAGCTCCTCTCGTACGGGAGGAAATGTTCTGTGGAAGACCTGATGCAAGCGTGAGCTTTCTCCAGGCACAGCCTGACCCACAGTCTGAAAGGTTGTGGAGCTCTTTGGGCTTGACCTGCATGGAGGCAGAGAGTGTCTGAATTCTAGCCGTCTGACTTTAGATAGCCACACACACACACACACACACACACACACACACTATCTATCAGATGATAATCGTAATTATCAACCTTATGATAATATTTATCACAGGTGTCCTGTGTGGATATATTTATGTACATACTGTATGTCTGTACATGGACATATGGATGTACCGTATATATGTATCTGTGAATGTATGTTTGTGTGTATCTGTGTATGCATGTACGTATTAACATGTATTTATTTAGTTCGTTCATTATTTGTAACTCATGCATGTTGTCCTGCTGTTGTGTACCTTCTGTTTGCACATATGGAATGCATCTGTGTGTGACGTTTTACTGTCAGGGGATGGAGAGGGTGTTCTGTGTGAGGGTGCTTGTGTGTGTGTGTGTGTGTGTGTGTGTGTGTGTGTGGTGTGTGTGTGTGTGTGTGTGTGTGCATGTGTGTGTGTTCGTGTGCAAGTGTATGTCTCTGTTTTGCCGATGAGAGCAGGGGGTGGGTGGGGGGGTGTTGGTGTAGGGTGGGAGAAAGTGTTGCCATGACAACCCTAAGTGAGCTCTCATGGTCAGTCTGTATGAGACAGCATTCTCTGGACTGCGGTTATCTGTTAAAGAAACTCACTTCATTTACCCACGCATCTCTACATGCACACACACACACACACACACACACACACACACACACACACACACACACACACACCAAACACACACACACACACACACACACACGCGCACACACACACACACACACACGCACACACACACACACACACACAGAAACACACGCACACACACACACACAGCTACCAGGCTTTTGCAGATGCACCGTCTCCTCCAGACACAAGCTGACCAGTCAGTGGAAGGTCAGGCTGCTTTGAGCTAAACATAGTGGGAGTGCTTCACAGCAGCCAAAGCACGAGCAGAATCCTCACAGGAGTCGAACACACACTGTGTGTGTCTCATCCAAACACTGAGGCAGTGTTTGCCCGCTATAGCCTAATATAACTCTGTGTTAACTCTGTGTGTGTGTGCTTGTGTGTGTATGTAGGAATTGGGGGGGGGGGGGGGGGGTAATACAGTGTAATAGTGGTAATACAGGGTAATAATGGTATCCTGAACGCAGGCTTTTTCAGTCAGTGGTTGGAGTCCTATGGATAAGGTGGGCTGAAGCGGGTGGTGGTGGTGGAGTGTAGTTTAGGGTGTGGTGTGGGGAGAGAAGAGGGAGTCTTGTGCTGGGCTTGCCCACCAGAGATGGATGATGATGTGAACACCCGGAGGAAGACAAATCCCAACTCCTCCACGAAGGTCAGAGCTACGGCCCAGTGGACAATACTGCAACCATCCATCACCACCCCACACACTTACACACATGGCTATACGTTTGTGTGTGTGTGTGTGTGCGTGTGTGTGTGTGTGTGTGTTTAGAAAAATCACTGGGGATGGTTAAACTGCAGTTGGTTCACAGAAAAGCTACATCTCCCACAGGATTTTGTCTTCCCAGTAGGGCTTTCCTCAGCAACAACAGAATACATGACTACACTTCTATATGTATATTCTCTCTCCCTCTCACACACATGACACACACACACACACACACACACACACACACACACTCATATGCATGGGTTAACTCATTTATACACACACAGACGCACAATCGATTGTACCCTCTTTATCCTGTTTATTCTGGAGGCCATACACAGTAAGAAAGGTCAGAGGCAGGTGAACTGGATGGTGAAGAAAGCTTGAAAGACAGAAAGAAAAAAATGAAAGAAAGAGAGATGTTCAGTTACAGTAAGTTGAGTTAATCTCTTTGGCACTCCAGCTCTGTACACTGGAAAAAAGAAAAAACAAAGCCTACTTGAAAAATTGATGGAAACTCATTGTCTCAAACATAACTGGTAAACATAACTTGAAAGAGACTAGTTGCGTTTACTTGAAGCAACAGTTGAAGTGACCAGTTCCAATCATTTACAAGTAAGCTTTACTTATTCTTTTTTGTACAGTGTACTTGAAAGAGAGTAGTTACGTTTACTTAACTCATTTGAAGCAACATTTTACACCAATTTTTTAAGTAAACTGGACTTTTTGTTTTTCACTGTGAGGTAAGTGTTACTTATTGTTTTTTAGAGTGTAGGAGTCTAAAATAGCATGTGTGGTGTGTGTGTGTGCGGGGGGCAGTAGCAGTCTGGGGGTGATTGTCTCGTGCGTAAAGAAAGGATGAGAGTGAGGGGTGATATCAGCTCCTCACCAGTAGTTTGACTTGCCTTCCAAATCAATCGGCGAGTCAATTTTCTGCACTAGTGCCCGAGAGCTGCACTGGGGTCCAGCTGGGGGGCCATGGCCAAAGCAAGAGAACAGGAAGGATGATTTGGATGGTGCCTCTGTCTGATACACACACACACACACACACACACACACATATAAACAAAACCCTCTCCTAGCTCAGTCCAACACAGCTCTGCCTCGGCTCCCCTGTCACAAAGCACATGCCCAGGCAGGCGGGTAGGCGACTCTCAGCCGCATCCGGCCCATATCTGGGTCAGATGTCACTCTCTCCCGGCTGCACCGTGTGTCATCACCTCTAACGATATCTGTCACACACACGTTGCCTCCGTCTCTATCTGCTGGTCTCACGTGTCCGTTTCCATTGTGTCTGTTTTCCAGTTCGGTTCTTTTTTTTTTCATTCTTTTCCTTCTGCTGTTTGCTCTCCTTGTTAGGGTCTCCCGTATCTCTTCCTACCTTCCAATTTCCTGTCTGTTGCTTTTGTCTCAGCCTCATCTTCTTCAGTGAGATAGAGATGGGATATAGAGCAACAAAGCAGAGAGAGAGAGATTTATTTATTTCTGCAAAGTCTATCCACTTCACCTACACTATCAATTTTCTCTCTCTCTATCTATCGCTCTCTCTCTCTCCCCCTGTGTGTTTGTGGTGTGTGTGTGTGTGTGTACGTGTGTGTGGTGTGTGTGTCTTCATCAACTTTTGTGCTGGCCCCACACCTGTTTCCTGTGTCTCAGTATATGGATGTATCTCTGATTTGTTTTGCTTTCTCCCCCAGTCCTTCACTCCTTCATCTTCTATCTCTCTCTCTTTCTCTCTCTTTCTTTCTTTCTCTCCCTCGCTCTCTCTCTCTATCTCTCTCTCTCTCTTTTTAATCCACCCATCCTTTACTCCATACACCTCTCTTCTCCCCTGCTTGGCTCCCTTACGGTGCTTCAAAAGCAGATGATACTGGTGGTGGTGGTGTGGGTGTGAGGAGTGTGTGCGCGTGTGTGTGTGTGTGTGTGTGTGTGTGTGTGCGCGTGCGTGTATGAATAAGTGTGTGTTAGGGAAGGGGCCTGGGAAGTGATTGGTTCCTGGCTCTGCCTAAACTCCTCTTTTGGCTTCATCAGCAGTTTTCTGCACAGATGCTAAGGCCCACAGTTTGTGTGTGTGTGTTTGTGTATGTGTGTGTGTGTGTGTGTGTGTGTGTGTGTGTGTGTGTGTGTGTGTGTTTCGGGGGGTCTCAGCCAACCAGGCAGCCCAACTCTTCGCACTGTTCCCTGTTGGTGCTCCCACTGATGTGAGCTCTGTGTCAGCCATGCACTAGGTCTGCAGTCGACTGCTGTCGACACACACACACACAAACACAAATACACACACACACATTACATATGCTTTATTCAGATGCATCAAAATATGGTTCAAAATATAAATATATAGAATTACAAGTACTTAAAAAAATCACTTTCTGCAACTGTGTGACACACACACACACACACACACACACAAGTGGTGCTAGGGTCAAGGAATTTTGACACTGCACCAACCCAACTCGTCATAACAGCCAACCCTCTCTGCCCAACCCACAAAATTAAGCACTGATTTTTAACCCAACCCGACTCAACCCACTAAAATGGAGAGAGAAAATATAAAAAGAAACCAATGAGTCTACGTTCTGATTTGCGATAGCCTAGAGAAAAACACGTAGTAACCTAGGCCTACTTCCGAGAGGAATTTGCTCATCTTGCACTGCTGTTGGATGTCCAAAATGTTCTACTGAATCTTGGTAATCAATCATGGAACACCAAAATGTTCCATAAACATTGTTTTATTTTTGAAATATATAGGGAAACAATCTACTATTTTTGCTACACAAATTATTGATAGGAAGCTACACAGGCAGGAGATCCTGCAGTCTCTGATGTGTGGCCTGCGTGGTTGTGAAACAGAGCAGGGAAGAGACAAGAGGGCATACACAACACACACACACACACACACACACACACACACGCACACACACCACTGCAGAATGCCTAACCCACATCTCTCCAAACAGGTACAGACAAACTCCCACTCTATTTCTCTCTCCCTCTCACACACACCCACACATCCCCCCACTCTCTCTCTCTCTCTCTCTCTCACACACACACACACACACACACTTACAACCCCACGGCTGCACTTTATTCTGTCAGTGTGAGAGCGGGGCTTTATGGTGCAAATGTTGCATGAGGGAGTGCTCCCCCTACACCAGTGCACTGTAAAATCCTCCACTTTGTTCTGCTACACACAACACTGTACTGTGCTGCTGTGAATGGGAACACAGCCTGGCTCATTCTCCACTGGAAAACTGCTCTCATTTCTGCATAAGGAGGGTTTGGGAGCAAACAAGTGTGTTTGTTTTAATGCTCATTGTAATTTACCCATTTGTTATTGTCTACTGTTTTTTTCACTTTATGTGTGAATTACCTAGAAACATGTGCAGCATGGCAGGTTTAAAACTCTCTCTTCTACTTCTCTCTCTCTTTTTCTCTTTCCCCCTCTCTCTCTCTCTCTCTCTCGCTCTCTCTGCAGAGTCTGTGAGGGGCATCCCCCTGGTGAACAGTATGAATGGCAGCTCGAGCGCGTCTGCAGCGATGCCCTCCAGTACCAGCGTGCACCAGCTGGGCTCAGCCATCCCGTCGCCGACGGCGGGCAAGTCGTGGCGCAGCAAGTCCATGAACCTCAAGCACAGCGCCACCTCCTCCATGCTGTCGCTCAGCAGCCCCACCGCCTCGCCGCCCCCGCCGGGGGTCTCCGAACGCCTCCGCGCGCCCATGGCGGGCGACGCGGGCGCTTCCTCGTCCGGCGCCGGCAAAGGAGGTCCGGCGTCCGGCGTGTGCGCGGCGGCCAACGCCCCCGGAAATCAGCGCTCCATGCTGGACAAATTTCGCCTCATCAACCCGCGCTCGGCCTCGCGGACCTCGCCCTCGGTGGCCGAGATGGCGCTTCAGGAAGAGGACGACCTGTCGGAGTACGGCGACGACCTGGCTCCGCCTGTGCCTATCAGCCGGGCGCCGGCACCGCATGCGTCGTCGTTGTCGTCCCCACCCTCCACGGCCCTCCCGACGGCCAAGGGTTCCGGAAAAAGCTCCAGCCAGAAGTCGTTGCCCCAGCCCAAGGAGAAGGAGGAGAAGGCAAAGAGCAAAGCCAACAAAGCCAACACTCCGCCCAAGGACGAGAGGGAGTCCCCTGCAGAGGCCGGCGGGAAGAAGGGCTCCAAGATCGCCAGCCTCATCCCCAAGGGAGGCAAGTCAGCATCGGGCGGCAAAAAGGAAAGTGGCGGTGCCTTACCAGCGCCCTCTAGTGGGATCCCCAAGCCGGGCCTGAAGGCTCCTCAAGCCACTGCCAAACAAGCCCAGGCCTCCACTACAGCGGGGGGTGGCGCTGCAGCGGTCGCAGGAGCTGGAGGTGGACCCGGATCCACCACAGGGGTCGGGGTCCGTGAAGGCGGCGAAAAGGCGAAGCTGGCCAAGGGGGGTCAGTTCTACGCGCCGCGATCGGCGGGCGGAATGGGGGAGAGCCGGCGGACCAGCATGACCTCCTCCACCAGCACCTCCGCGCTCTCAGGCTCGTCCACAGGGATCGGAGGAGGTGGAGGAGGTGGTGGGGTGATGGGGGGTAACGGGGCAGTGCAGTTACCCCAGCAGCAGCAGCACAACCACCCCAACACGGCCACCGTCGCCCCCTTCATGTACAGGTGAGGACCTCCACCCCCGTTAGAGCCACAAACACGCAGTATCATGCCATGCTGTTGCATAGCTGCTCCTCATAGGGTTGGTCTACGTAATGTAGTGGAGATAGAACAACATTCTGGGGCATTTTTTAGTTGCAGTGTTCATTTATTCATCAGTTATCTTAGGGATTAATACATACATGGGACGATGAGAGTTCACTGAGATATCTCAGATTGAAATATGCATCCACAGAGTAGGTAGTTTAGAAGCCCGAGCAGACTGCTGTGTGTAAATGAGAGAGGGAGAGAGATGGGGGGGAGAGGGAGAGAGTGGAGAAGGAGAGAGAGTTGGAGTGCAGGTGGGCATGCTAGCTTTCTAGCGCTTCGGTTTTATTTAATTCAATTTTCAGTCTGTTCAGAAGGAGCCATCTGACAGGACGCTGTCCCTGCCAAGGAAATTTATTTAAAGTGTGTGTGTGTGTGTGAGTGTGTGTGTGTGTGTGTGTGTGTGTGTCCCACTCATGGCTGCCAAAATGAGCATGTGAACATGAAAGCTGAAGTCTTATATCTTATATAAAGGTGTCTATGGACATCTCTGTTCTGCTCTCCCCCCCCCCCCCCCCCATTCATTAGGAGCTTAGTAACAGGCAGGCCTGCAGAGCCAGTCCAGACAAGGGAGAGGTGGGGGTGGGGGGGGGGGGGGCTACCTGTCTCTCACCATCACACTGGACTGTGTCTGATTTCTCCTCCTCACAGACATCTGTTGGCTCCAGGCTCTGTCTTATCAGATGTAAACTGCACAGCTTCCTCCTTTCATTCCTCTTGAGTAGTTTCTCTCCCTCTCTCTCTCTCTCCCTCTCTCTCCTGCCTGTTTCTGCCAGCTCTTGGAATAGCATGTGGTGACAGGGCTCGTTATACAGCCCTACAGACATGGAGGATGGACACCCACTGATCAGTTACCGCCCACGCACACGTACACACACCCCATTAAGCCCCCTTACCACCCCTCTCAACCCTTACCGCCAGCTGTGAGCCGCCACCATTTTGTGCCAAAGACGGAATCCAGGGGAAAGAAAAGCAGAGGGGTCCTGGCCCCAATGACTCACCACATCCACCCAGTTGCATTCAAACCTCTGTATTTATAGGGAAACTGAAAGAGGAAGCATTGATTAGAGCTTCTCAGCCAGATGAGCTCAGGCTGCTCAGGCCTCTACATCTCTCTGAGTCTCCCCAGCACTCAGCTGATAGGTGACGTCTGGGATGAAGAAGGATGGGTAGCGCTGATAGACAAGCGGATGGGAAATGGGTGACACCAGAGTGAGGGAATCTGACAGGAAGACAAGATAGAGAGACAGAGAAAAAAGAGAGAGAGCGAGTGTGTGTGTATGTGTGTTTGTGTGTGTGTGAGTGTGTGAGAGAGGAGCTGTGTGATGATGTAGATGGTGAGACATCGTCTGGCAGGGCCTGCTTTTGATTGGTGCAGAGGAATAGGAAGGGGAAGGGGAACAGAAAGAAATGGCAAGGACCTTGACAAGCGCTGAGAAGACACTTGGATTTTTTGGGCCCTGGTAGTGATAGAGTCTGAGAGAATGAGATGGGTAATAAAAGATGTGTGTGTGTGTGTGTGTGTGTGTGTGTGTGTGTGTGTGTGTGTGTGTGTGTGTGTGTGTGTGTGTGTGTGTGTGTTGGAGAAATGGTGGATTGCTTGGCAGCTCCTAAAATTGTGAAAACACAGCCAGATGTATCTGGTGATTTATATAAGACAGATTGAAGAGAGAGAGAGAGAGAGAGAGAGAAGGGGGAGTTAGAGTGGGAGAGACAGAGAGGAGATAGGTCAAGTGGGAAATTGAGAACGATGGCCATTCTCATTGGTGTCCGAGACAGCACTCATCTAAACGATGGGTCTAATTCATCTCTATTCCACTCTCCCCCTCACTCAAAAAAGAGAAGATCCACTATCTCTCCTCTCTACTCCTCCTCTCCGCTCCTCTCCTCTCTCCTCATGTCTGCTTGTCACTCACTCCTTTAATCCCACTGTTGTTGTTTACACAATCAACTCTCTCTCTCTCTCACACACACACACACACACACACACACACAGTTGACACCTGCTTTGGTATAATTCCCCATTTTCTATTTGTGTGCTGAGGTGTGTGTGTGCTTGTGTTTTCTCCTTCAACCATTCTGCTTCTGAGCAAATAATTCTCAGATATTCTGAGGTATATCCTTATCCCTTCACACACACACACACACAGAGAGAGAGAGAGAGAGAGAGAGAGAGAGAAACACAGACACACATATTCCTCATTTTCACACCACTCCCACCAGCCATCAGGAGATTTATCCACGCCACACACACTCGACAGCTAGGCGCTGCTGATCCTCCTGCATCTCGCAGATGGGCAAAGGTTACCGGCACACGGAGGAGCAGCATCAAGGCTGCGTTTACAAAAAAAAAAAAGACGTTTGATAAAAGCAGTGCATAAATATTGATGCCTAAAGAAAGCCATCCCTCTATGAGCAAGCTCCTCCTCAGAGGGAGGCTTTGAGAGGAGCGCCGAGTCTGGCTGCAGCCGCCTCTCAGAAGATGGCGAGGTGGTGGGTTGGGTTGGTAGGTTGCTCCCCTCTACTGGATCTCCAGCGCCAGGCAGGGATTTACGTAATCGTGGTGTGCTGGTAAGCCTCCATCTGAGGGGGGGCACAGGTGCCTTTTAGCAGCTGCCCACGGCGCTGTGCAAACAAACATATCCCGATGCCTCCCTCCTTCGGCTTGAAGCCTATTTGTAGGCTAAGAGCTAAATCAGGCTAAACATTAAGCATCGGGTTGAGGA
>PYXC01001083.1:77500-82500 GCA_015244755.2 Tenualosa ilisha
CAGAGCTCTGCTGAGCACAAGGAGGAAAAGCGAGCGGAGCGAGGGAGTGATCGAGGAGAGAAGAGAGGAGAGAAGTGAAGGAATAAAGGGAGAGAAGGGGCACTTGCCGCTACGGAGCTGTGGAGGAATGCGGGGACGGGAACGTGCTGCCGATGGCACCTTGTTGGATTAAGAGATTTTAATCTTTGAGCTCCTTCTGGGCGAAGCGCCTCACCTTGGCACCCAGGTGGCGTGCAGATTAACAGCTGGCCCCCAGAGGACCACCTGAGGAACAGTCCTCCCCCCGACCCCAGGGTGGAGGTGGATGTCCATCCATTCATCTATCTATCTCTCCATCTCTTCATCCGTTGCTCCATCGCTTGTCCACCCACTAAGGCAGTGCCATTGCCCACCCAAAGCTCCTGCTGTGACTATGTGAGTGGACAGAAGAGAGAAGAGCAGTGAGATAAAAGAGAAGAGAGGTGAAAGAGGGAGTGAGAAGAATTGTGAGAAAGGAGAGAAAGAGAGGAAGAGAGAGAGAAAAAAAAGAAAAGACAGAGGGATGAAGAGAGGAGCGGAGTTCTCGGTCTTCCAGGGCGGCAGCCCGCCCCGTCGCCCCACCCCGCGGGCGGCGCCCGGCGACAACCTCAACCTCCGCAAGCAGCGATCGCTGGGCAACCTGACCCTCCTGAGCGATGGCGAGCAGCGAGTTTACACCTTCGAGCTGCCCGATGACCCGCTGCCCCCACCCCCGCCGCCGCCGCCCCGCCGCTCCCTATCCTCAGTCTCCGGTTCCATGTCAGCCTCGTCCTCCCCCGTGTACCGGGGCGGGCGCAAGGAGCCGGCCGCACGAGGCGTCAGCGACACCCGGGGCACGCGGGCGCGCTCGCTTTCGCTCTCTCTCAGTAAAATGCTGTCGCACTCGGAGCACTCGCTCATCCCCGTACCCTGGCGCACTAGCAAGGCGGCAGCTGCCCAGCGGGGGGTGAGCCAAGGGCAGGGTCAAGGAAGCCAGGGACAGGTAGGGCAGCAGCAGCATCAGCAGACCGGGCACCATGCCCAGAGGGTGACTCAGGGCGCATCGCCCCAGAGGGCTGGCTCGCGTCCGTCGTCCAGGCCGTCGTCCAGCGTCCAGGAGGCGGTGGCGGATGAGGAGGAGGGCAGCACCAGCGAACGCTCGGAGGATGATGAGTCAGGGGGAGCACGGGGCGATGGTGCCCAGGATGGAGGTGGGGGCTTCTGGGGAGATGTGGAGGCAGGGTGTGGCAGGGAGGACCGGGCTCAGCTGGATAAGGAGGTGATCCTGACCATGCTGGGTGACCTGGAGCAGGTGCTGAAGGCGTCACGCCCAAGCCGTAAGTGAGGCTGAGCAAGCTGGCATGCAGGCAAACTATCCAAAACACACACACACACACACATACACACACATACACACACACACAGGGTGTGTTTCACACATAGCCGCTACACAAACCTACACAATGCCGCTACACAAACCTAGGACCAAATCAGACAACCACATACCAATACACACACACATACACACATACATCTGCAGTATAGAGTTTCCAGGCTATCTGTAGGTGTTATAACCTCGTTATATGTATTTATAACCTTCATTATCAGATTCTTTATAGTTGGTAATAAAGTAGCATGAGTAATGGATTTTTGATTTTTGTTTTTTTTTTATTTTTTTTGTAGTGCTGCCTGATGACAAATGTATGGAGCAGATCTGTATCTGCGCAGACATTTCAGCAGTGCATTAGAGATGCCACAGGAGGCAGAAACATATTTGTCACGTCACCTTAATAGCCTTTATTTGGACCATTTACTTTTCAGAGACTATTTTCATTTGTGTGTATGTGTGTGTGTGTGTGTGTGTGTGTGTGTGTGTGTGTTTTGGGGGTGGCTATGAGCACTGGTCCTCCAGTGTCATCTCGCCGGGGCGCTGGTGATCGATGTCTTCATTTGCCGCTCTGTCTGTGTGATCCATGCATGTGGTTTCTCCCTGGCCCCCAGGGGACCGACACTTAATTCGCAGACTTGCAGCTACAAGTGTGTGGCTTCCTTCACCACAGGCACTTCTGCACTGGGTAAATGTGTGTGTGTGTGTGTGTGTGTGTGTGTGTGTGTGTGTGTGAGTGTGTGTGTGTGTGTGTGTTGCTCAACCTTCTAGAGCAAGGTTGTGTCTCCATCTGTGCTGTGGGGAGGGGAATTTGTGATTTCTCCATGAGGAGAAACAAGCCTTAGTGTCTTAGACCAGGCTTAGTCTCTCCTTTGGTTATAAGTGTGGGGAGATTTGAACTCACATAGGCTGATTAAGGCTGAAAGCCTGTTTGATGGGAATCTTAGTGGACAGTGTGAGCTGGAGAGACTAGTGAATGATGCACAAAAAGAGCTGTGTGGGTGTGAGAGTGTGAGAGTCTCACGTTTTTGCGTAAGGCAAGCTAAGCAACACCTCTTTCTCCTGCAGGGTGTGTGTGTGTGTGTGTGTGTGTGTGTGTGTGAGAGAGAGAACAGGTGAGCCAACTCTCCAGCGATGAAAAGAGCACTAGATATGCTGTATGTGAATCGACTGAAACTTGGCCTGCGCTGCATGTATTTCAGAGAGCAGATAGCAGCCAGCAGAGAGAACTGGGAGAGAGTGGGCTCATTTGGGCAGGGTTTTAGATGGGGGGGAAATGAAAGAGAGAGAGAAAGAGTGATTTCAAATGCCAATCAAGCCAAGCCAATAAAACTCACTTGAGTCAAACTGAACATGTATTTAATTGAACCGAATTGACCTGAAGTGAATTGAGAGGACTAGTTTGGTCAAGGGCTTAGAATGAAGACTGAAAAGGAAAAGAGAGAGACGGAGACAGAGATTGGTCAGGAGAGAGGGATAGGGTGTGCTGAATGAAATAGCTTTGGACGGGTTTGACTGAGTGAATGAGAGCAACAGGGATGGAGGGAAGAGAGATTGGTGGGAGTATTTTACAGATAGAGGAGAGAGAGAGAATGAGAGAGCTGGAGAGGACTAGTTTGGTGAGGGATTTAGATTGACTAGAGGGATAGAGTGTAGAATGAAACAGCTTTGGACAGGGTTGACTGAGTGAATGAGAACAGGAGGGAAGAAGAGAAGAGAAGAGAGATGGTGGGAGTATTTTGCAGATAGACGGGAGAGAGAGGGATGAATGCTGTCATGTGTAATCCCCATCTCTGGGAACTGATGTGTACCTGTAGCTTTAACTCAAAGCAGAAGCTCACCAGTTGAACTCTCCTCCATCATCACCAGGAGGAGGAGGAGGAGGAGGAGGGTGAGGAGGATGATGATGATGATGGATCTGGCTCTGAAATGAACCTCTTCAGCTCCTCCACTTCTACAGATTGCATTCTGAAGTGACACACACACACATGCACAAAGAGCCATACACCCACACATATAGACATACTCAAACACACACACACACACACACACACACACACACACACACCACAATGTTACCTGCTGTGACAGCAACAAGTGCAATCAGCCTTGACCCCCCCCTCTCCCTCTCTCTCTACTTTGTCCTCTGTCCCTCTCCAGTCTGTGGTTAGTGCACGCTCCCACACACACACTCTCACACACACACACATTAATATGCAATCAGGCCCCAGAGACTCTTAACCCAAGTCAAGAGGCTGCTGCAAGCAAGAGTTAGCCTCAACATGCACACAGAAATGGGAAGAGGCGAGACAAGCTTTTACAGATTCTAAATGTAGTTATTTTTTTCACACGTGATTAACTCTGTTTGTGTGTGTGTGTGTGTGTGTGTGTGTGTGTGTGTGGAGGAGGGGCGGGGGGGCTGAATGTAAGGTATAGGAGTGTGATATTACCTTTGAAAATGAGGGATGAGGGAGGTAAAGTCAGACACAGGTCTGGCGTGTTAGCTACACTAGAGGCTAGTTCATCAGGCCGCAGACAGCACAGGTGAGAACCCTCACTCACTCCATTAGAGGCAAATGGAGCAGAGCCTGAGACGCTCAGCCAGCTTGAGCCAAATAGACCAGGCACAGCGTCTGTGTCTGTGTGTGTGTGTGTGTGTGTGTGTGTCTGTGTTGTTTATGCCTGTGTATATATGTGAATTTGTGTCTGTGTGTGATTGTGTTTGCATAGTTGATTGTGTTTTGCTGCCTAATAAGGCTCTTGGGTATGCTAGTGCTATTTATACTGGCTTGGGTGTCTGTGTGTGTGTGTGGTGTGTGTGTGTGTGTGTGTGTGTGTGTGTGTGTGTGTCCAGCCCATGGCTCTGATCGTGTGGTATTGTAATTGGAACATAATTGGATACCACAGAGAGGGAGAGGGGCTGTCTGGATATAGATTTGATAGCAGTGATTGTGTGTGTGTGTGTGTGTGTGCACGTGCGTGTGTGTGTGTGCGGGTATGTGTATGATCGCGCATGTGTGTGTACATGCTTACATGTGTGTGTGCACATGCATGTGTGTGCAGGTTTGTGTATGATTGTGTGTGTGTGTGTGTGGCCATGAACACACTCTAGACCCCAAACCCGGTCCCAGTTAAATGAGAGGCTGGTCCTGCAGGCTGTTGGCTTCATTAAGTGCTCAGACACCATCTCTGTCAGCAGGGGGCCGTGAGGGAGATGCGGAGCGATCGATTGGCAGCCTGTTGCCCCCCCCCCCCCCCCCCTTTCTTTCGTTCTCTCTGTCTTTCTCTCTTTCTTTCTCTGGCTGTCCCCTGTTCTCACACTCATCCATTCTCACTCCCCCTTCCTCTCTCCCAGTCACTTTCACTCTGAATGTCCCTCCCAGCCTCTCTCTCGTTACCAGCCTCCTGTCTCTCCCTCCTTCTTGCCTCTCTTTTCCTCTTCTGTTCCCTCCTGCCTTCTGCTGCCTCTCTTTTTTCTTTCTCTCTCATTCTCTCCATCCCTCTCTCAACCTCTCATTTTTGCCCCCCTTTCTCTCTTTTCTGTCCTCCTGTCCTTGCTTCTCCATCTCTTACCCTCCTCCCTCCCCATTCTCTCTCTCTCTCTCTCTCTATCTAT
>PYXC01001083.1:87500-107500 GCA_015244755.2 Tenualosa ilisha
GAGAAACAGAGAGAGGGGGAAAGAGAGAGACGAAGAAAGAGTAAAGAAAGATTAAAATAAAATGACAAAGAAAGACTGGAAAGGAAAAGAAAACAACCTTCTCTGGCAAAGGAGAACTAGTGCAGTCCTCCACCTTCCCAGAGGCCCATGCGGTTGCCAGGAGACAGATGTAGACAGGGACAGGGGCCGAGGGGATGTGAGGGAGCTGTCAGCTGCCATGTGGAGGGACATCAGAGGCGGATAAATGTCCCCTGACTTCCCCCTGGAGGGCCCCGTGCGTCCTGATCGATGGCGCAGATAACGCCACCATCTGGAAGAGCGATCCTACCTCGGAGCTGAGCTCTGTCCAGAGGATCGAGCTTGTGTGTGCAGACAGTCCCACAGACACACTGCAGGCTTAGAGTCGACCTTCTGCAAACAGCTGGGCTGAATCTTTACCCAATATCGCCCAATAGTATAAATTGAACAACACAGTGCAAGTTTTAAGGTTTTAGATTATTTGTGAGTTGTGCAAATTTAGTGATTTGTTCACCTTGCTTCCATCTTCTTGATGCAGTCCTTGAAAGTGTATCTCAGAACAGTTGCTACTCGTATGTGTGTGCGTTTATTCAACATCATTGAAAAGGAGCTTATCTAGATGGAAATATAGATGGCAATCAGCAGTTGCTGTTCCAGGGGTTTACACTAGGGGCAGCGATGAGCCTTAACTGCAGCTCACAATGGCCAGCCGTCAGAGAGAAGGAGGACCAAAAAAAAAAAAAAGCAATCAGCCACACGGCTTCACAGAGAGGCCACATGATGGGACTGGCAAGGCGCGGTTGCAGTCATCGCCGATGCCGACATCAACGCCAACGCGTGTGCTTGGCTGTGCGCGTCACGCCTTTGAATGTGCAGCTCCTCTCCATGTCCTCAGAGCTGCCAAAAGAACGCTGGCAAGCACAACAGAGGTGGAGCGTATGGAAAACTACCAGATCTCTTGTCCCCGTCACCCTCTTCCCAGCCAGACTCTCTATCCCTCCCTCTCTCCTTCCCTTCCTCCTTCCCCAATCCCTTCTTCTTCTCTCCTCCATTTATCTCTTCCTGCACTTGGAGAGTGAGTAATGACTGATGCTTATTCAAGTCACTCAACTTTGAAAGCTGTGGACTGTGGATTTGTGTTTGTGTCTGTGTCTGTGTGTGTGTGTGTGTGTGTGTGTGGTCTCCCCAGAGGAGTTCTGAAGAAGATCGGTGGTCTGTGGAGTGTGTTAAACTAGGGAATCTAACACCTGTTCTCCATTTGTGCTGAATCATCTCTCTCTCTCTCTCTTTCTCTCTTTCTCTCTCTCTCTCTTTCTCTCTCTCTCTGTCATATCTATGTTTATCCACTTTGCCTTCCCCAATTTCTGCTTCCATGCGTGGGAGTCTGGCTGATATTAAGACAGCAGGTTTGGTAACTCTCAAATATGCTGTGTGAATACTTCATAGTAATCTCCCTAAAGCTTTGATTTTCTACAGCCTGAGATGTGATATGCAGGAGTGTAAGGTGTGTGTCTGTGTGTGTGTGTGTGTGTGTAATGTGTTATAGAACTCTTTGGCTCGTATTTGTTATGAATATGTGTGTGTGTGTGTGTGTGTGTGTGTTGTAAGTGTGAGTGTGTGAAAATCCCTGCGGGTGTTGAGGGTATCGATGGTGATGGGCTTTGACGGTGGCCATGACACTCCCTCTGCCCTCGCTGCAGAGACCCCCACATCCACTGTCCCTGATGTCATACCTCACACCTTCAGACACACACACACACACACACACACACACACGCATTCAACATGCTTTGCCCAAACCCCATGCGGTCAGCTGCCTCCCAGAATCACATCAACAGCAGCCTGATCTCTGACCACCCACAGAGGGAATTATTCTGGCACATTCCATCCATTTCTCTTAACTTCGTCCTCATGAGTTTGAACATTACATCACTACTGTCACCAGCAGTATATTGAGTTGATTGACTTTGATGTAAATGTCCATGTAGTTCGGCACACTTTCCACCAGAGAGAGCTCTTGTTTCTGCTCCTGTGTAATGCTCCCACACACACACACACACACACACACAGAAACACATCACTTTTGATAAAGCGCTTTACTAATAGTGTTTATACATATGCTGCTGGTTCTGAGGGGAGTCAGACGTGACTTTCCTTCACAACAGGAGTCAGACATGCACTGATGGCCAATCATTCTGCCTGAGCTGCCATGCTGTCCTTGAGAGGGAATTGCACACACTCTCAGGCCAGAGACTGAGCCTCATCAGCGCACACACACACACACACACACACACACACACACACACACTCGCATACACTCACATGCACACAGTGAAACGTGGCTGTAGAATTTGGCTACAGCAGTAACAGGTGCTGTGTGTTTGGATGGAAAACTCTGTGTTTCCCCTCACCTTGGTGCAAAGAGGGCTTAGTGTGTGTGTGTGTGTGTAAGGCACAGACAAGAGTCCACTTGTCAGCACCTGCTGCAGGTATTGATCTCTCCATGGCTTAAATTCCTTCCTCTGGCAGTAGACTATGAGTTCAATGTGCCCTTTCTCCAAAGGCATCAAACAAACAGACAGACAGACAAAACAAATAAACAGACAGACAAAACAAACAAACTAACAAAAACTTCTCTGATCTCTTCTTTTCAAACTTTGTTTTTGATTGTTTGTCCTTGCAGCACCCTGGAGACGACCTTCGACTCCACGGTGACCACAGAGGTCAATGGGCGTGGCCTTCCCTCCCTCTCCAGTCGCTCCTCCCCCATGGCCTGGCGCCTTGGCCAGTCGTCAAGTCCGCGCCTTCAGGCGGGCGACGCTCCTTCCATGCCCAGTGGTGGCTGCGCTCCCTCACGGGCCACAGCCGGAGGAAGCGGCGGAGGCCCGTCGAGTCGCTATGGCGGCGACCCCTCGCGCTATGTCTACAGCGCCCCACTCCGGAGAGCGGCGGCCGCCAGGGGAGGGGCAGAGGCTGGGGAGAAGGGCGGGCCGCCCGACAGCGTCGGACCCGAGGTGGATGTGGCTGGCTACATGAGTGACGGTGACCTGCTGGCGAAGAACGTGCGCTCTGACGAAATCACCAGCGGGTAAGCCAGCACATCACTCGAGCTTCAGCTCACTAGCACGTTGTTGTTGTTTTGGTTTTTTTTTCGAAAGCCAAACACATCTGTTATAAAACAAGTGCCAAGCACGTATTCTCCCTTTAATACACACCTTTTCACTTCCGCAGATATTACCCAACAATGTAACCCATCTTCCGTTACAACTAGCATTGCACACAAGTCAAACCATGTGAACACCCCGAGCACTGAAATTTTTAGTCATTAAAAAAAGGACTTGTAAGCCTGCTGGTCTTACAGTACGATTACAGTAGACAGTACAGTCAGGAGCCCGTGCTGTGCCTCACATCAAAGTCAGAATTCAGAAAGAGAGTCTCAAATTCTTTTTGAGCTTGTTTGAAGCGCGAGACATACTTAACTTCCCTTTGAAAATGCTCCAAGAGCTTGAAGCTGCCTGTGAATCGAAAGGACGGCACGCATGGGCTTGAGTCAGCCAGGGTGGCGGGGGAAATTTTCCAAACTCTGACTAAAGTGTAGGAGGCGCTCAGAGGCCGTATAGGAAAGCATTACTCATGTTTGTTCACAGTGGTGATTAAGGGACCGAGGAACAGAGCTCAGGCACAGCCGGCTATTATGATTGATTAGAGGGTTTTCAGGTAAAATGGCCGCATAGAACTGAGGGAGGGAGAGAGAGAAAGAGAGAGAGAGAAAGAGTATAGAAATTTCACAATGCATCCTCATCATGCCAGCCTTTGTCAGCTGACGCATCTGTGAGAGACGAGGCGTTGCTCAGGGTCAATTCAGTGTTTGTGTGTATGTGTGTGTGTGTGTGTGTGTATGTGTAAGAGACAGATTTGTGTGTCTCCTGGCTTATTTGTGTGTGTGTGTGTGTGTGTCTAAGAGACAAATTTGTGTGTCTCCTGGGCTGTATTGGTCTGTGTGCATGTCTGAATTTCTTCAAGGGATTTGTTGGAGTGAGTGAGTGAGTGTGAATCTGTGCATGCATGCATCTGTTGAGTTTGCTGCACTTTGCGAGTGTCCGTGCATGTCTGTTGCTGTAAGCTCTATGGCTGTGTGTCTATATATGTGTGTGTGTGTGTGCGTGCGTGCGTGCGTGTCTACATTGTGTTCTTGAGTTCTCTAGTTGTACAATGATGAATATCTCCAGGAGGACACTGAACTGAGTAAATGCCACCTCCATATCGTACATGCTTCCTTTAGTTGTGAAAGGTTAAACGATTCCCTGCCATCTCTGCATACAGCGTGTCCACACTGACAGTGATTAAAGGACTGGAGCCGAGGAACCAGGAGTATTTAATGTAGTTGTGCTTCGGCATGGGACTTTGATGAACTAAATTATGTTGCTAATTAGCTTACAGCTGATGCTCCTCGTCTCCCTCCAGCTAGATCTGACCAACGGCTTCCCATCGCCCCTCAACTACTATGAATGCACATACAGTTTCTTTCTGTCAGAAACACATACAGCCAAACACACACATACATACGTACATATATATATGGAAATAAAGTACATTATTTTTCTTCTCTTTCGCATGTTTTTCTTCCTTCCTCACACACACACACACACACACACACACACACACACACTCTGGCAGATTTGCTCTCTCTCTTCCTTGTACAGTTGTTAATCCATGAAACAACAAATGACACACTCACACACATTGCTACATGTCCATGAATACATGCTAACACATTTATCAAGAAGCACGCACATACGTGTTCACACACACGTTAACACACACACACACACACAAACACACACACACGCACATGCACACGCTCACATGCACCAGATCAGTGACCCTCCGTTCGTCCCTCCACAGGTACCTAACAGATGGCGGGCTGCACCTGTATTCACGGAATGTGGGCCGGGCTCCTGACTTGTCCTCTGCCAGAGAGGTCATCCAGCGTGGCCTCAAGGAGGGAGACACCGACAGGTACACACACACAAACACACACACGCATGCACGCACACACACACACACACACACACACGCACACATAACCTCTCCTCATTTTTCCTGCATTTTATCTCCCCGCTGTGCCTGGGCTGGATTCAAATAATTATTTTCACTGACAAATGATGCAGTCTGGATAGTTCTTTCACTAATAAAGATGTAGCCTCCATGAACACGTACATGTCCTTCTTAAATAGTGTTAAGCCTATAAATATGTTAGGTTTTTTTTTTTTTTTCACCTCACTTTGAAATATCACACTGAAAAGATTTGCCATTTAAATGATTTGTTTGATTAATGGATTAGTTATTGAGTTCCAGATTTTAATCAAATACATCACTGACTATAAAAGTAAATGAACATTTTAGCAATGCTGTTAAGTTTGGCTAAAATCAATAGACAGAATTCTTTATCCTAGTACTTTTGATGTCTAGCAGTTCCAATGGCAATCAATTAGACTGAGAGACTAATGGAATAAGGATGCCTCCGACAGCCCTCATGGCATGATGGATAGTTTATGATAAGTAATAGTTCAGAAGGTGTTTGCCGGAAGTAGGCAGACAAGTGGCTCCACCAAAAATATAGACCCTCTTTACTCAGACACCGCCTGTCAAGATGCTAATGAATATGCGGCGCTTGCCGGAAAGCGCTGGCTGTTTTCAGTTTTGGGAAACATCTGCGAAATTGAATTCACTGCTCTTCTGGCTACCTCCACCAGTGTTTTTCAATTACCTGAGGCTAGTGAATCCATAAATTCACAGTTTAGTGAAGTTTCCAGCACATCAAACGGAAATTGACTGTTTGTGTGTGTGTGTGTGTGTGTGTGTGTGTCCAGGCTCGACTTCTGGAACATTCATTTGTGTGACATACTGCAATGTGTGTCTAAGTTTTATTAACCATGACATGAACGTGTGAAGTAATGTTTGGTTTATGCCATCAGTCTTCCATTGCTTGAAAAAAAGCTGCTTGTCAGATGCGAAATTAATGGCTGCTAACTCAGGAAGAACAGAACAAAACAAAACAAAACATTGTTTTCCTCCAGTGGTGGAATGTGTATTGATCCAAAGGAGATTGAAAGAAGAGGGACTCTGATTCATTTTTAATGCCACATCAACAATCCATTCACCTCAGCTGCACTCCTTCAGTCAGTCAGTTACATACTGTATATGTTGCATCGATTCAGTCCTGTGATCCTCGTCTGAAACCAAAATAGCATTATTAACCTAGTGCTGCTCCTGAGTCCATTCTAATGTCCTGGTTTGGTCCAGAGTCTCTATCTAATTTCTCTGTTTGGTTCTAAGTCTCTTGACTTTGAGGCAGATGCTGTCAGACTTTTCGGATGTTAGATATACTCTTGTCTTCTGGCTGTGATCAAAAGTACGACTCCAATTTAATACTTGACATGTGCTGCTTAAACATGTCAAGGGATTGAAGTGTCATGGAGTATCCATGGTGGTGTTGAGTACCTGCAGCGTGACACTGTAAAAGCTACAGCAGAGTCCCCTATGCAAGCTGCCACCGAGAGCCTCACTTTGCCACATAAACCCACTTCTACCGGAGTAAATACTCCTCTCCACTTTCTCATTATGCCATATCATCCTCTCTCTCTCTCTATCTCTCTCTCTGTATTTCTCTCTCTCCCTCTCTCTCACTCACACCCCACACAAACCCACACACTCACTCATAGACAGACTCTTTCTGTCCATCATAAAACTTTTCTTTCAGGAGTTTGGAAAACTCCACGGAGATTATGCCTGCAGCACAGCACAGCAGAGCTGCCTGATTGTGTGACCGGCCCGGCTTGGCTCCGCTCTCCTCTCCACCAGCACCCCCACCCCTCTCCACCCCAGCCCCCCCCCCCCCCATCCTCCATCCTGTCACATCACTGAAGAGAGTTTGCTCTCTCAGGACACCGGTGTGGAGGAGGATAGAAACCTGGAATTTTTCCTCTTGCAGACAGAATGCCTGACTGAAGACACACATACAGCTCCCCCTGAGCTTGTTTTAACTTTGAACTTTTTCAGCTTAATGTTAAACCTCTGCGTCCAGTGTTTACGTTTGGGTCTCTGGTGGAGTTCCTGCCTCCCTGACCAATTACCATGCCTAATTGAGAGGATAAACATGGAAGAATTAACTATTTTCCTCCCCTCTATATATGAATGAAGGAGAAAGAGAGAGA
Source organism: Tenualosa ilisha (assembly GCA_015244755.2). Lineage (NCBI taxonomy): Eukaryota > Metazoa > Chordata > Actinopteri > Clupeiformes > Clupeidae > Tenualosa > Tenualosa ilisha. The sequence continues at coordinate 94,736 of PYXC01001083.1, forward strand.
GAGAGAGAGAGAGAGAGAGAGAGCTGGCTAAGAGATGGACTGAGAGAAAAAGTCCTGGTAGAGGGAGAGAACTGAGAGACACAGACAGTGCAAGAGAGAGAGAGAGAAATGCGAAAGAAAGCAGGAGCAGAGAGAGAGAGATGCTTTGAAGAGGAATATCTCCATGGGGACTCATTACGGCAGAAGTGTTGTCTGCCAGGCGTTTCCCGTGGTGTGCCGCTGATTTGGGGCTTTGCTGCGGTGAAAATAACCTGTGTTTGTCTGACGCATCACATCGGAAGTGTACTCTGCTGAACAGTCTTCGATAATCCACACCAGTACACACAGAGAAATTTGATGAGTCATTTGTCACTCCTTGGCATCATACAAAGTACTAATGTCTTTTTAGGCGATTGTTGTCATTGAAATGCATCATAGATTTTTCCCCATCTATGTAGTCTTAGCTTTGGAATACTGGGTGATGGTGGCATAGAGGCTTAAAAACATGGCTAGGATGTATTATCCTGGATATTGTGGGTTTGAATCCTGGCTGCCACAGTTGTGCCCTTGAGCAAGGCGCTTAACCCTAAGTTGCTCTAGGGGAGTCTAGCCCTGAACTAATTGACAATTGACACAATTAATAATAGAATATAAATGTAACATAAAATAAATGTTATTTATATTTTGTGATTAAATTTTCTGTGGACTTGGTGTTGCTCAGCTTCAGATGCAGTTGCACCAGCTGGAGAACCAGCACATCAAATATGTGCTCATACTTTGTGAGACTGTGTTCTGAGAGAAAGGAGAGAGAGAGAGAGAGAGGACAGGAAGTCAGTCTAAACATGCATACATAGAATTTCATCAAACATTTGTTTATGACTCCAGTAGCTTGCACCAAGCATTTACAGCATAGAAGGAGTAATAGTTGTGGCATTGGACATTATGACTTTGACATGTCATATTGATTGACATCGACGTGTGAGAATTGATTTGATTGGACAGAAAAGACGGACCAAAAACATGTCTGCATTACATTAAGATAAATTGGACGTCTTTAGGAGAGTGAGCGAAGCAGATGAGTGACTTAGCATTTGTGAGCACACTCACAGAGAGAAGTGGGAAAAATCATTACATGGAAGATAACCTTGCAAATGACCTACTTGGAAAATACCCAAGTTTGCTTTGCGAAAATAATTGGTGTGTGTGTGTGTGTGTGTGTCTTCCACAATGTTTGTGTGTGTTTCTGCTCGGGCAGTCCTTACATTCTCTGTCCACTGCTGTCAACAAACCATCTGTGTGTGATGACTGCCTGCTGAGCTCCAGGCATTAGCCCAAAAACACACACACACAGACACAGAGAGTGAGACAGCAGAGGTGAGCAGGTTCTCACACGGCCGCTGTGAGCACACGCCTGTTTCAATTTAGCATTGCCCTTTCAGAGAATTGGATTTTGAACTCAACAACTTGGCAGTTCGCCTCAACATTTGGACATAATGAACAGAAGCTGTTTCGATCGCCTTTTCAGTGGTATGTGTGGTGGTCCGAATGAGACGGGCAGACAGAGATGTTGATCCGATCCATAATTCAGACCTAATGAACAACTACCTCAAAGAAGTTACTACTCTCCAGAAACATGCAACAGTTTTTCTCAGCCTTTTTGTTCGAGCGGAATATGCGTAGTCTGTATCTTGTTAAGATGTGGTTTGATAATTTGTGTATTTAGAGTTTTTAATTTCAGTCAAACTCCAGACACTGCTGTCGAAAAATGGATGTCAAACAGATACTATTAATTGTAATGTAAATGAGAAAGTGTCAAGTTGAGAGAGCTATCTATCTTTGGCTTCTGGAAATTTCCGATGCTTAGGAGACAATGGAAGCTGTCTTGAGTGCCCACCTCAACACCCTTCTTCATACACACTCTCACTCTCACATACACACACACACACCAGCCTCCGCATGTCTATAAATACTTCCATCATGCAACATAGATGAGGCCGTGCTGGAAGGCAGCTCTGTCAAGCGAGGTCGTGGAAGCGGGAGCCGACGCGTTCCAACGCGAGGCGGGCGAAAGGATGAATAAGTAAAAGCTGGCTGCTTTTAGCGTCCCACTCCACTCCCGCCACCTCAGCCATCAGCCCCACAGAGAGACCTGGAAGCCCCAGAGATAAAGGCTTAATGCTCTTAAAACTGAAGTCTTTACACATTATCACAGCAAACTAATTTTGCTGTGCCAGTCTTCTCCACATTCAAGGTCTGTGCCACTAAGACCTCTTTTCCAATCCATTTTGTTCAGTTGGACTGCAACATCCAGACAAAGTCCAAGCTTTATTTTACCCACCCTTTGGATGTGAAATATTTCACATGTTTAAATTGGTATTGCTATCCAGATTACATCTGACATGTCGCATGTTACTCTGCTGAAGTGGCAGTGAAGCAAGAGTGGTGTATCTAAGAACTCAAAGTTTATTGTCATAGATTTGTTGATAGGTGTTATGAAAGTGAAATTCTAGCCATGTTCTCTTGAGCCTGTATCTACAACATATGATGTGGAATGTACTTCACAAATGCTCTAATTGTCTTTGAACCAAACTAGCTGTATTATCTATAATTTAGGTCAGTTAATGCAGGATCCATTTTGGTTTAAATTGGTGACAGTTTACTGCTATAGTGATAAATCATGATGGGTCAAAATTGTTAAAGCACCAGAGCACATTCATTCTTCACTACAGTTGTAATAGTTGCCTTTTGAGGTGGGTAGAACTGGTGTTGTATGGCTGATCAGTGGACTTTTTGTATAGGAAAACTGGAAACTGTGGATAGGATGCTGCTGAGACTGGGCATGTTAAAATTCGTGATCACTGTATGTGTGTGCATGTGTGCAAGATGCCTTCTATGGCGTGTGTTTGAATGCTCTTGTTATGTTGTGTGTGTGTGTGTGTGTGTGTGTGTGTGTGTGTGTGTGTGTGTGTGTGTGTGTGTGCGTGTGTGTGTGTGTGCGTGCGTGTGTTGTCAGTTCCACAGCAAGCAAGCCAGCACAAAGGCCAGGCAAAAACCGATTCGAGCTGCCACTCACAGCGCACGTATAAGGCAGCTGACGCCGAAGCGCTATATAAGAGCACTCTGCCTCTCTAAGCACAGAGGGGATTTAGCTCTCATTCTGCAAAGTCATTCACAAAGACAGTTATGACTTCACACAAGTCTTCTCTGCCCGCGGCCCAGATGATCCAGAGAGGCTGGCTGCTGAGACCGGGCCTTTGCTAAGCCAAAATACTAACAGTGATAATAATAATAATAGTAATAATAATAGTATTTTAACACCAATTCTACACATTTATCCACTCTTTCGGTTGGGGAGATAAGGGAAAATAAGTTTTCTCTTACTACATATTTATGTTTGTTTATCAAAAGGGGCAATGCTTTGCCTAATTAGTCATATAGATGCAGAATTATCTCTGAATGAATTGTCGCTGTGTGAATTTGGCATTTGTAAATGTGTGTGTGTGTATACGATTCTCAATCTCACATACACACACACAGACAGATAGGCTTTCACATAAAAGTACAAACTGACAGAGATAGAGAAAGCACTAATTATGATATAAATTACCATAGCTGCGCTTCAGTCATTTCAATATTCATAACTGCTGGCCTGTTAAGTACATTTTTTAATCTTCCGTCAAAGAACATTTTTAGAAAGTTCACTCTCTAACAACATTCACTCATGGCCATTTATCCATCAATCAGCCATCAGTGTGTGTGTGTGTGTTTTTTGTCTATGGAGTAAACTCCATTAGAATAGAACCTACATTACTGTCTAATGGCCTGTGAAACATTGGCCTCTGAGATGTATTTCTGGTTGGGTTTGTGTTTTTGTTGTGGTTGCAGTAAAGTGATCATGATTACTTTTGAATGGGCTATGCTGTTCACCAGCACAGCTAAGGCACAGCTGAAACCACACACACACACACACACACACACACACGCGTATACACACACACACATGCAAACACACATACACACACACACACACACACACGTGACTGAGAGAGACAACAAAGCAGAGAGTACTGAGGCATGCAGTGTGTGCTGGTCAGGGTTGGCAGCGGGGAGCCCTGGGATGCGTCCATTTGGCAAACAGCTCCACTCCTCTTTCTGTCTTTCTCTATCCCACTCTCTTTCTGTCTGTCACTGTTTGCCACCTTCTCTGACTCTTTCATATGTACACACACATACACACTCACACGCATGCAAACATGACTGTGAGCGTGTATACATACACACACACTCTCTCTCTTTTTCTCTCTCACACTTCTCTTTCTCTCTCTGTCTCTCTCTCTCTCTCTCTCTCTCTGAGGAGCAGACACAGGCCTGCTGTTCAGTGCTGTGGGAACAGCTTTCTGCTGTCTGGCACCACTGCCAGAGACAAGAGAGAAACAGGGATGAAGAGAGAAGATAGAGATGAGAGAAAAAGAGAGAAGCGAGGAGGGAAAGGAGAGGAGGGCAAAGAGTGCAGAGCATCTCGAGACAGCAGGTGGTTTGGGAGGGGAAGTCCTCTGTGAGGCAGTGGCAGACATCCCTCTAGGTGGCAGATAGCATCAACAGGCATTTGGCATTCACCCAAAATAAAAGAAAAGAGCTAGCTGCAGAAACTCTCATGCGCCTCTTAATCTGAAGTGAATGTAGCACACAATCCCTGTCGCCTGTGATGTACTGTATCTTGAAAGGAACATGATGCTGAGTGATATTATTTTAGACACGCTGGTTGAAATCTTTAAAGGTTGCCTTGAAGATTCCAGAGATCTGCATTCTCTTTACATAGATTTCTTTTTTTATTATTATTTTTGTTGTACCACAAGTGGTTCCACAGTTCTAAAAGGTTCTTTACTCATGTTCACTTTCAGCTTTTGCTATGTAAAGTGCTAGAGGCAGAACAGAGTTGTTAACAGAGCAAAGTTGAAAATAATGACTTAATAATGGCTTCCAGTCAGAATGACTCATGGGTGAGTTGTCTTTTAGACATTAAAATGCACAAAGGAGGGATTAGGTCTTCACATGCAGTCAATATCTACCTCAAGCAGGGGGTCACAGTGTCACCATGTGTCGTCATGAATCATCATGCAATTAGTCACATGTGGATCAGTAAACTCAAACTGTGTTAATTGTTTCTGTGGTTCTGATAGTCTTTTAACAGCATTTTATGAAATGTGAGAAACCAAAGGGAGCAAGAGGACAGAAGCTGTTCCAAATACAGTAGCATGTTTTATCAGATAAGCTGTGAAAGCCTTACAGTTTAAAAGACTAGCTGATAAAAAAGCTCAGGCTTTTGTGTTTGTGTTTTATGCAACAGTTCCAAATCCTCGCTCAGGCCGTTACATGTTCTTAGAGCAGCACACCCGCAGTAGTTGTCCCTTCTCTCTTCCCCTCCTGTGACTCCCAATCGACCTCCAGCTGCTAGTCTCATGAATGTTGAAGAAGCCTCTCCCTGTCACTCTTGAAGTGCCACATGTTATACAGTGGCAACGTTTGCTAGAAGGCATCCAGACATCGAAGTCCCTCTGCTTCCTTGCCTTAAACCCTAAGCCCTTCAGCCTCCACCCAAATGACACTGATTTATTAGTAACTGGTACAAGCAATATATATATATATGAATTCAGATATATGTACACACTGCATGTACTGATGTTGCTAAAGCAATAGTTTGTAACCAGTTACCTTAAAAAGTAAACTGAATGTGTAATTTTTTTCAGTCTACCCATGTGCCATCTCTCCATACATATTCTGTTGTATGTTGTAGCCTACTTAGAGAGTCAGGGCTATGTTGCTAATTAGCATCTTGAATGGGTAAGTGCTGTGACAGTACATTAGGAAGAGGAAGTTGTCCTTGAATATCTAAACAGGATCCAGGAACTCATTGTTTTCCTGAATCACAGCAGATTGTGCTTCTGTTCCTGCCACATGCGCAGATGAGATGCTAATTGCAGGAAGGCAGAAGCGGGACTGAGGCAAGGCAGAGGCTAGAAACAGGCACTTCTCTTCTGTACACCTGTGCTGTCCAGCCAGCTCCTTTAGTCATAGTCAGACTGTGGGAGGGAAAGAGTGATGTGTGTGTGTGTGTGTATGTGTGTGTGTGTGTGAGTGTGACTGAAGGGGGTGGGGGTGGAAATAGCCAGCAGACATAACCACAGATGAAGCTAGCATTTCTCATCGGTCAGTGCCACAGACTATGGCTTCATCCGCTGCCCTTAATGTTCACCTGCCCGTGGCCGATCAATGAAAAGACAAGACATGAAAAGACAAGAGGGCTGAGAGAGAGACAGAGATTGATTTGTTTTGCTTCACTTCAGAGACATGTTTGTAGCTGGATACTTATACACATATATTTTGATAGTAACACATTCTTTTTTTGTGGCAAGGTTATGTGACCTTCATTTATTTATTTATTTTTTGTTCTGTTCTGAGATCTGGATTATTCTCAGATCTGGAATTGAATAATAATTACCTGCTTTGATGTCATTTGTGTGCTTCTGTGGTGGCCCTGTCTCCTGCAAATAGAAATTAATGTGTGTCTCATCCCAGCTAATGTGATTTAGGGTTTGGAAATGGTTTTTGCTTGCTGAACTTCCATAATATATTTATCATTATTATCTCGACCAAGGAGGCTTTGTTTTCAGTGTGGTTTGTACTGTATGTCTGTAGATAGGATTATTCAAAAATTGTCAACTGTAAGAAAAGTTTTGTGCAAAGGGGTAGCATGGGTCAAGGAGGGAACGGTTAAATTATGGAGCAGATCTCCATAATCTCTGCGCAACACCTTGGCAAATTTAGCTTCGCTTGCACTTCTTTTGCTATATATGAATTCTGTTGTGAAGTATTTTGGCTTAGCAAAGGCCTTCTGTTGTCGTTATATTTCATAAAGTTGGGGTCATTTTAGGTACCGTTCAAAATAAGACATTTCAGAGAGAGAAAACTGATCATCCACAATCAGTCAATACTAAAATGAACCAAAAATAGGTGGGCACAGTTCAATGCATGGAACTGAAGTTAAATTTATGTACTCTGGTAGTGTTCAGCCACCCCTTCCTCCATCTATTCTTCTTTCTTTGAGAAAGTTTCCGTTCAACACTTTTAATCTTTTTCATCGACCCCCCTGGATGTGATGATAATCACCGTTCCCATTACCAGGCTGGCATAGATCATTTTGGATGATCTCTGTAAGCTTTCTTCATTTTTCTGCTCATGGATCTATCTAGCTGTCAACCAAACTGCCATTATCAGAGAGTACACCGAAAACGTTGAGGCAGTATGCTGTATAACTGAGGATATTTTAGCTTTTGCTGGACTCGGCAGATGTGCCAGCAGTGTGGTGCTTGAGAATATGATCCAGATGGCGCTCAGGGTGGCTGAGGCAGATGCCAGACCTCCACCATGGCAGGAAAGTAGCCAGGCATTAGTGGCAACACGAGCCCTGGCTTCTGGCTTGACTTGCATTGGTGCCATGGGAACTGTCCATATTTTTCCTCTGTTTCAGACAGAGAAGGAAGCGATGGCGTTTTTTTTTTTTTTTTCTCTTTGTCTCTCAGAGTGTACTGTAATCTCCTGACTCTGCGCCATGGACTGTGACGAGGTCTGTCTTCCATCCACACAGCCAGTCACACACACACACACACACACACACACAGTTGAATGTCCAGCTGTCTCTGGAGCTTCAGCAATGTCATATAGCCCAGTGGTCCATGGAGGTTCAGCAGTGTTCCACTGGACTGCCCAGTCTTATCTCTGTCGGCTCATCAGCCCAGCTATGCAGCCATCTGTATTCTAGTGGCTAAGCCTTTCTCCCAACATGTCTTCCAACTAGGAAAAGCAAGTCAGATGTGAAGACTGAATCCCTGGCTATAGCACAAAGTTGAAATTTGTTTTTGTTTTTGTTGTGTTTTGTTTATTTGTAATTCATATTTGTATTAAACACAGTAACCAACATTATTTGATACATCGTAAAGAAAACAGAAAATGAAACATCAGGCATCAAAACCAGGACTGAAATTTGTGATCAAACAGTGCCATCAATGTCAACAAAAACGCTTGGCCACATACATCATGCATCTAAGCACTTTACAGAGCTGTAACCTGGCATATGAATTATGAATCACATGAACTGGAATGGATGCACAGGTTTATGTCTAATTCATGAGTGCAAGTATAGCTGCGTGTTTGGAGCCTTGCACACACAGACACACACACACACACACACACACGCACAAACTATTCATCCCATGCAGAAGTGCTTTGTGTGTCCTAGACTTGATGATTGGTCCTCTTCTTCCTTATTTGAAGTCTAATTTCAGCCTTGATTGGGTGAAGAGGTCTCAGTCTCATCAGTGATTGGTTGTGAACTTGTGACTGCAGACTGCTCATTGGAGAGAAGAATGTGGTGGGAGTGAGGGGGTAGGGGTGACAGTGGTAGAAGATGGATAGTAGCATGGAATAGATGGAGGAGACAGGGAGTGGGAGGTGTGAGACTGTGTGTGTGTGTGTGTGTGTGTTGTGCGGGGGGGGGGGGGGGGGTGGTTAGAAAGTAAGACAGAGAGGAGAGGCTCCAGAGCAATAAGACAGAACTCTGTAGAGTCTCCTCATAGCTCCGGGTCGCCACACAGCTGAGCAAGTGGGCTGAGCTCCACTCTCCGTGCTCGTCCTTCCTCCTTCCCTCTGTCTCTCTCTCTCTCTCTTGCACGCGTTCTCCAGCAGTCAGCCTGGGCGAACCCTTCCTCTGCAGCACATAGCATCAATCCACCTGAGGTGAGTCCACTGCGTGCTCCACCAGCTCTTTTATCGATTGGTATTCCTTTAGCACCCGGTGGTGACAAGCCGGTTGATTGGTTCTGACTGAACTAGAATTTCAAGCCTGTGCAGGTTTTTTTTCTTTTCTTTTCTTTTCTTGTTTTAATAACTTTTTTGTTCTTGTTCTTTTCTCTGTCTTTGCAAACAGTCTGTGGACTAGTTCAGATGAACAAGGCATTTCAAGGAACTGAAAAGTGAAGGCCAGTAAGGGAAAGCCTCAATAGACCCACAGCTTAGACTAATGTTTATCCGGATCTCAGCCAGCCCAGAGCCAGATTTCGCCCAAAGGCAGCTGCTTTCTTTGTTCACTGCTGCTTTTCTCGTGTGTAATTGCGAGAACATTTTGGCTCTGTATCATCAGCGTGGATTATGCAGTGGACAAATAGGGTCATGCTGTGGTCACTCGCTTCCAGTTACTATCCTGCTATTTTGTCCCAGTGCATTCATCTTTTTTTTTTTAAAAAAACAGATGTTCAAGGGGATCATTTTAAGTCCTTTTTTTTTGGAGTTTGGAGGTTGGAATGTTTGAAACTGTCATGTCATTGTAGCTCTTAGTTCAGTGACACATTAGATCAAACTTTAATGTTCTTTCTTCAGTGAAACACACATTAAAATCCATCAGACATTCTGACAGCTATTTTCTCCACATGGGGGAAATAACTTCATCAAGTGTTGGCTCTAGTTGGGAAAGAAAATTGACAGAGAGACATAGTGTGTGTGTGAGAGAGAATGAGATTGAAGGAGACAGTCATTGCAGGTTGCACGGCATTGTGTTGAGTGGCTACAGTGGTTGACGTCTCTCTCTCCCTGTCTGGGCGAGATTTTCATTTAGTTGGAGCAGTTATATAAGTGGCCCTAAAGAGAGTGGGTCACTGTCTTTCTTTTAGTGTCTGTCGCCAGAATCAGCAGAGGAAACAACGGCATTGTCACAGAGCCTGTGGTTTTCTCTCTCTCTCTCTCTCTCTCTCTCTTTCTCTCTCTCTCCCCTTTTCCCTTCTATATTCTCTCTCTCTCCATGTTTCTCTCCATCCCATTTTTATGCTGTGTTAAATATTACATGAAAGCATTTCTGCATGGTTGAATATGGCCTGTGACTTACACTCTGCTGGAAAGTGCTTGTTACAATACACGCATTCCCTCAATATTCTGACATTCACATTTTTTTTTCACGTCTAATTTTTACATCACTCACGACTTGAATGAAAGTCTGTATCAAGGCTTATTTTCCTGTCATTTTCTTTCCCTACCCAATTTCACCTGTAGTGTTTGGAATAGTAAAGAGTGTTTTTATTGCTCTTGGACACCAGAACAGGGTTGAGAATACCTACCTGCTTATCGTTGTGCTGTGGTAGCATAATATAAGCGAAGTGCTTTTTTATCAGGGCTCAGGAACTGGTGATGTGAGGACAGGGAGGGATGCAAGGGCAAAGTCGGCATCATCCTGTCCAGGTCTTAAGGGATTTGCTTTCTGTCAGGCCGTTCTTAGCAGATTCAGTCAGGGGCTGGTGCTCAGGGACATGCAGTAATGAAATATTCACTCCTTACAGGCCAGCTCTAAGGCCAGCTCTCTTGGGGTCCTAACGCCTCCCAGCACCATTAGTCAGTAACAGTTTCAGGCCCAAACCTAATGGTTGTGACCCCAGTAACTCTTGCAAGTATCCACAATGAAATTTCATTTGAAAGGAGCTACTGTGGTATCTGTTTATTATGACTAAGCTGATTGTACCTGTAGATATGGACACTGTACTTATGGGTAGTAATTCTGTATACACAGTTCCAACATAATCTTAGGCATGGAAAACAGATAATATGTAAGTTCCTCGGTGTTTAAGTAGTGAAAGAAAAAGGGTGCTGTTGTTACAAGTAGAAACAATGGTAAACTGTATTTTTTTAAGTATAATGATACATTAAACAATTGCAATTGGAAAACTATATACATTGTATTCTTGTTTGCCTATTACATTGTAATTACATAGTAATACATCTCAAAGAAAGGGTATCTCTCAACATTAGGAGGTGAACATTTCAAGTAAATTCTGTCATTTTATCAAGTGCAAGTGCACATGTTACCGGTGACTTAGGGGCTATGGGTGATATGGTGATATGGTGATCAGCAAGACGTAGGGGCTATGGTGATATTTTGTAAGTTGTAAAATCAAGGACAAAATATTTTTCAGCAGTGGCTCACCTTAGACAAGTTATTTATGAGAGAGGCTGACATAATCACCCCAACTCTAAATAACTTGAAGGCCAGAGGGATTTCAAGACCAAAGCTCATTATTTTGCACTGATGTAAAAGTCTAATTGATATTTCAGAGAATTGTGCTGGTGAAGACTAGACCTATTGTGTTTTGAAGGCAACAGGGACAAGTTAGTTAAATAGTCTCAGATTTAGAGATCTGCTAGAGATGGGAACAGTGGAGACTCCAACACAGTCTCAATCTAATGTGATTAGAATAATTATGAATGTACTTTTCAGTACAAGCGTTTCATTATTCATAAAATGTCCAAAGCAGATTTTTTTTCAGCAAATTCTGGTTTAGCTCAGTACTTTTCACCAATATCAGCAGCAAGATTCCAATAAGACTTTGCGCTGATGAAACGGCTTAGTGCTCAGACTTGCCCGATTATGAATGATCCCCGTCTTCCATGCCAGCAGTCTCATCAATGACGTCCTGCCCTGCCGCTCAATATCACATTGACTCTTGTTGCCAGCTCATCATTCAGAGGTCACTTGGACTTGGTATATGGGCTTTAGTCTCAGCTTGGATCACAGATAGTTAATAGCTTAGCGATTAGATATGAAATGCAACATCAGAGCACAAGACTTTGCTAAAAGAGAGTTTAGTGATCATTTACTGCTTTTGGATATACTTATACTGAGTAAAATTGTCATTTGTCCAGTCACTACTTTAATATTTGTTTCATTTCAACTGCAAACATCTTATTCACTGACAAATATTGTGCAATTGGCCAGTGCATGAAAGCTTTCTCAGAGCGCCTCATAAGTGACAGGGTTAATGCCGTAACCATGAATCTGCCTTATGAAATGTGATGAGCATCATATAAATGAGTATAAAAGTGTTCAGCGTGAGTGTAAAAGTGCCCCAGCTCTTCATCAGCCATCTGGCATTCCAGGAGGACAGAAACACTTGTCATGCTCCGCACTGCATGTCATAGCAAAAAGAAAGACAAATGATAGATATAGTCCAATTCAACGCGGCAGTATGCAGTACGTCACATATTTTAAAGCTTGTTTCTATAGGCAACTCAAGTGTTAATATATATCTTCAAATTAATTGTTTTAATAGTTTATGTGAAGGACAGATGGGCAGAACACAGTAGTCATTCAAACTAACTACCCATACTATGCCCTATGTAGTTCTGTGCCTCTAGGTTGAAAATGAGAAAGAAACAAAGATTAGCCACCAGATGACAAAAACATAGATTGTGAGATGTAAACACTATTAAACAAACACAAATGTGCAAGTGTTTGTAAGATTTGTCTGTCTCTTCCTCAATAGGCAAATACTCATCTCCTTCGAGCACAAAGTAGATTTCTGCCATGTTTTTATTTCTTTTTCCTCGTTGCCCTCTGAACACATCTTCTGACTTGTCCCCATGAGCTTTTGTAATGGCCATGACTTTGAAGACAGGGATTTTTCAAAGCCTGTCACAGCCCAGGAATCGGCCCTGCCCAAACCTTTCAGTCCTCCTTTTGTTCTTGGCTGTCATCAAGGTTGTTCACTGGAGTGTCTTGCGCTCCCCGATCCACTGTCCCGTGAAGAACACTGTCTAGAGACTCCGCTAGGGCCTTGGTTGTGGTTGGCCCTGTTGATTCCACACAGGCTGTGTGTGTGTGTGTGTGTGTGTGTGTGTGTGTGTGTGTGTGTGTCTGCACGTGCATGCGTGTGTATACGTTTGTCCTTGCGCATGTGTCCAAGGTTATGA